>BSBM01000669.1:14060000-14351393 GCA_027924585.1 Larix kaempferi
GTTTTCAAGTGTGTAGGAGTTGTTAAGTGGATCTTGCACATCATTCTTGCAATATAACGGTCATTTTAGGTATGAACAACCCCTTGAATGTTTTCTCATTATTTTATACTTGTTAGATAGTAATTATCTTATGATGATGAGCTTACTCTTTGTTCTTTCTCATGCTCTTGAAACTATGAGACTGAGTTACGATTTATCACTTTTCTGGGCTCGTTAAACTCCTACGAAAAAGGAACTCCCCTGGAGTCTATCTTTAAGCTCTTTTCAAGGTCTTGAAATATGAAAATATTGCCAAGCGAACTTGTTGCGTTCACGCTTGTTAACGTATTTAAATGTTCGTCTTCCTGGTGATAGCTTACCCCTTTTTTGGACCAGGGGGCACTACTTACGAAAAAGGTATACTCCAGCCAATCATGACTGGAAGAGTCCTCTCCCACGTTGTTTTACCTTTTTTCGGGTGATGAGGCTAACTTTACGAAAAAGGACCATTGGAGTCTTCTTTAGTTCTTTTTAGACTCTCTAAACGTGAAAGGACGACTAAGTTTACCTTCTATGGACTCATTAAACTTTAAACATTCAAGGGCCCATCATGGGATGAATCCCTCCTATCCCAGGTTCAGAAAATATTTGGGATTGGACTCATCTATGAGATGAGCTACACCGAGCATCTAGTTACCCTCATCAAGCTCGCAAAAAAAACATGAGGCACTCATCATTCATGATGGGGGAAAAGGAAAGCTTTTATGTTACACCCTTTATCACTGGCAGTGCCTAGTCGTTCTTGAACATGGCTCTCATTTGGATTCACATATTACACTTGGATCATCCATTTGTCCTCAAGTTTTTCCTATTTCCTGAGTCTTGTCACTCCTTTGAGTCATTCAAAGAAAGCTTCCATCATCAATTGCGTTAGGATTTGGTATCATGCTCGTCACGTCAATACTGCCAAGTCATGCCATGCCCATGTTCAAGAATACTCTCACTATTCATTATCTGTAGTCAATACACCTTCCATCATGTCGGTTTATTCTGAGTCAGTCTTGCATGTCACTGTACCATATGACCTGCTCTACACATCCTTTGTCATGTTTCGTGTCAATGATGGGGGATACATCATGGCCCTCCTTCAACGGATTCATCCTTGTTAACTTCAACACATCATCCATGGATTGAATCTTGAAACCAACCAAGTACCTAGGCCCTACATACCTCAATGGCAGGTTACCTTGCTTTCAACATGAGTTTGCATCATTGACTCTTGATTGAAATATTTCATCTCGCGTTCGAATTCAACTCATTAATTCACGCTTGAGGATATGTACTGTGATACCTTGGGAACCATTGACATCAATGAGGATTTCCCTCACGCTTGTTAATGGTATAAATCAATGACCGGTAATCAAGCGGTTTCTACCATGTTCAACGTCAAGACATTTGTAATCACATGGATAGATTCGTATCATTGCGGGTTCAACTTGAAAACCCTAGGGAGTCATGTTTTACCCAACTTGTGATGGAGATTGTATCGAGTCATATCACACAGATCCACATTTGTATTGGTCGTGGCTGTATTATCATCTCATCATGGATCTACGTTTGTGTCTACTAGCCATGATTGTGTTAAGTCGTTCATTACTACCATGGATCTGCATTGTATTGGTCGACAACCATGTTGAACATCATATGAGACTGTGTACTTAGATTCAGTTGTACTGTAGCAGCATCTTTCGTCCGACAAGCCATTGCTATTCCTTCTATCAAAGCATTTCACCTATCCAAATTTCAATAGCTTCATGCTTTGGGGGGCATTCTGTTACACCTAAAATATTACCATCATGAGATTCAGTGTATACATCCCTCAAGTTTCCTTGGCTAATTTATTGACCTGGAAGAGATATAACCCATTGATACTAGGTTTTGAGAGGTCATCGCATGCTTCCCTCATGCAACATGCGACGTCGCAGCTTTCTCTCTTGCAGGGTGCAACGATGTCAATTAATGGATAAAAATAGCTCCTTCGAGCCCATTCTTGAAGCTGGCTGACATGGATCCCTATCCCTGACCTATTGGGAGAGTTGGAACTTGGTTCCTAACCTCTTGGAAGGATCCCCTATCTCTCTCCTACCCTATCCATACCCTATCCACTTAGTCCTATATAAATGAAGCTCCTTCCCATCCCAAAGGGAGGAAGTCTATAGTGCCTACATGCTGGTGAAATCATCCTAGAGAGATCTCTACTCATCCATTGCGAGACTTCCACTTCCTTGAAGAGGTTATGGAATTGGCTTCGATGGAGAAGGATTGCTTCGTTAAGCCTCAGTTGTGATCATTCTTTTCTATGTACTTTCCCTATTTCATACAGTAATATAAACGCTTTCCACCAATATTGTTGTGTTGATGATATTGTGAAGTTTACTTAGATTTTTTACTGTTTAGATGTTTTATAATTGTTTGTCTTGTTCTGTGTGTCTTGGAAGGCCTTGTAGCTGAGATCTGACAACCGTGAGGCATGGAACAACAACCCAAGAGAAAGGGATACAAGCTGAAGGTAAGGCATCTAATAACCTAATCACTAACTAAATCTAGGAAAGTGGTTTATATTATGTTCTATTTGTGCTAGACTCATATTGAGCTAGGGAGATCCGACTCACGTCCGCTCGAGTGGATTGTCTGTCAAACACTTTCTAGGCATGATCTCAACTATTTTTATCTATGTTGACTACTGTTCAAGTGTGAGCACTTCTGCCCACATTCTGTCAGAGTTGTGGGGTGATGTTTTATCTTCTTGTTGCTGATCTATTTCAAAAGAATATTCAAGAATATCATGGTTAGAAGATGCATTTTGAATAAATTTATCTAAATGACTTTCTTCATCAATATCTTTTAGAGATAGTGCATCTTCAATGGAAAGAACATCTTGCATGTTTTGGTCGTTTATATCATTATAATCATCTATCCAATTATGATATTCTATGTCTGTAGATTTTCTTGCTGGAGGATAAATTGTGATTTTCTTTCTATCCTGGCCACTAGTGATTGTCATGTTGCCAGATCTGCAGCCTATATAGGCTTCTGCTATTGCTAGCCAAGGCCTCCATAGTATTATTGGGTACCCACTGAGTTTACTTTTTACTTCTATAACTATGAAGTCAGCTAGGTACTCCCAAGATTCTATGTTGATAATGATATCTTCGAGCATTCCTTCAGGTTTTATAGTTGACATGCCAGCAAGCTGCAGTATGATACTGGTTGGTTTGATGATCAATTGGAGTCCTAGGGCTATCATTGTGTCCTTTGTCATCACGTTGATTGCAGCCCCTAAATCAGTTAGGCTGCTTGCAATATGTCTGTTGTTAATGGTTACGTTTACTACTGGACTTCCTGGTTCAAGGTATTTGGGGTTGACAATGACGCCCAACATTAAATCTACTAATTGGCCTACTACGTTTATAGTTGGTGGGTCACGTATTCTTCATCCAGGTCTGTTTAAGCAATTTTATTTAATAAACTTATTACAGATCGATACATCTCTTATGGCTTGTAAAATGGGGATTTGAATGTTCAAATGCTTCAATTCATTGAGGATAGCTTTCTCCTCCTGGTATGTGGTGTTTCGAATGAGTTTTTAAGGGACTGGTGGGTTTCTGTTTGGTATGTGGGATCGAATTTCTTCTTCCTGAGGGCTTGTCTCAGCTGGATGTTGAGTTTCGAGTTGTGTTATCTGTTTGTGATTGACATTTTCTTGATTATTCTGTAGATGTGTGTTTTGTAATGTTTTCTTAGACCTAATATTGATTTCATTTATCTCCAGTGTATCCACGACATAAGTAGGGAATTGCATTATTTCAGTGTTATAGGTTTGCTGATGTCCTGCTTTGTTGTTGTTTGGGTTTGGAACTAGTTGGGAAGGAATTAGGGGTGGTCTAGAAGGTGGTTGGTTCTATGGGGGCGGCATGATGAGTGGCTGCTATAATGGAGCTCTCAAGTTTGTTGAATATGGATAGGGATTTCCATAGTTTATTGGTGGTTGAGAAAAAGGTGGGGGATACAGAGAGTAAGATTGTGTGTAATATGGTTGTTGATATGGTGCTTGGTTTTGAGTTGGCTGAGATGGCCATGATGTTGGTGCTGATGGGTTCCAACTTTGTTGATTACTTCTTTGGTTAAAGTATGCTTGGTTGTTGGGTTGGAAGGGCCTAACAAAATTGTTTCTTCTTTGATTAACAAAACAGGGTTGTTCTATTGTACCTTCAATTGTGGGATCCTAAATGGAAGCTTTTCATGATGGCAATAAAGGGAAGTTATTAGTGGAGTGATCATCAAGTGCAGAGGCCCCATATTTCTATGGTGTTCAATGTGCACCGTCCTTTTTCATTTTTCTTTCTACAGTGCGGGAAAAACACTGCCAGTGCTTGGTTTATCTCGTCCTATTTCTTCTTTATTTGGAGTGCATCAAGTTGCATAGCTAGGGATTGAAGGATATCAGTTTTCATATCGTCGAGAAGGTTCCCTAAGTCAAAATTTGTCAGGTTTGGTCCTGAAGATGATGATCCTCCAGTAAATGGATGTGAATCCCTTGCCCCACTTTTACCTTTTTTGGATCTAGAATAGTTCTTGAAGATTTGTAGAATTTGGTCATAGGTTTTCTAGAATATATCCCCATCTCCTAGAAGGTTCAAGACTTCTAGATTTTCTTCTTTGATTCCTCTAAGAAGGACAATTTTAAGTGATTTTTGATCTAAGGTACAATAAATAGCTCGTTTGTAACTGAGTTGAAAGTGTTGTGCGTAGTCTTCTAGGGATTCTCTTTCTCCTTGTTTCATTTTGAAGATTTCATCTCTTGTATCTTTTTCCTTACAGTAGTCACTATACTTTTCTAGGAAGGATTTTTTCATTTGGTCCTAGGTGAAAATGTTGTTTCCTTCTAGGCTCATAAACCATCTAAGTGATAGATCTTTCAATGTAGAAGGAAAGAGACTCATTTTTTGTGCATTAGTAGTGTAACCAAAGGACCTACAAACTATCTCAAATTCAAATAAAAATGTGTCGGGATCTTCTAAGGTTAAGCCATGGAATTTTGGCAAGTTATTAGGGTTGATATTCTTCATCCTAGCATCCCCAAGAGGTACACTAATGGGAAAAGTGAACAGTTCTTTAGGTTCATCCTCTTCTTCTGCCATAGTAGTGTTTGAGCTAGAGCTAGCAAAGAAGTTATCTCGGTTTGGATTGTAGGTAGAATCAGCTTCGTCTTCAGAGTTAAGGAATTCAAATTGAGAATGATCAGAACTGTTGTTACTCATAGGGCGGTTAGGCAGCAAGCATCCAAATCTATCCCTCTTTCGTCGAGGCATTCATGGTAAAATTTTAATTTATATTTGTTTCTCTCTTTTTTTTAAGATGTCTCTATAGATTAAGCACCGCCCCGACAACGACACCAAAAAGTGGGGGACTCCAGGAATGGATACCTAATTATTGTAGCTATACCAGGAGCATACTTTAATTATCAACTAGGGAGCGTACAAACTTAAGAGGTGCTAAGCACTGTATGTGCACTATAGAGTGATCTTTGTCATTCAGGGTGTTGAATGTATGCTAAAGGTTTTGTTGAGGGAAATGGAAATATTTCTCTAAAACTAAGAAGCTGGAAACATGAAAATGATGCAAATCTATAACCTAAATCTACTGAAGACTGATAGATTTATCTTAGGAATCGAATACTGGAAAACTAGAAATTTAGTCTAGGAATTAAATACTGAAAAACTGGAAATTAGTCTAGGAATTAAATACTGAAAAACTGAAAATTTAGTCTAGGAATTAAATACTGAAAGCTGGTAAATCTAATCTAGGAATCTTAATGCTGAAAAACAATCAAATTCTATCTACCCAATCAAATACCAAAAGTGATAAAACATTATTCTATTCAAATCAAATACTGAAATATTCAACTTCTACGTGATCAAACTTTAGGAGAGTATGCATGGATTTATAGATTTGAATCATTATCTGGAAATAGTATAAAAATGATGGAAAACAGATGTAAAATATTCCTGCACAAATAGCATACACGGGACTACTGACAGCGTGTTACAGAACTACGGAATCAGTATTATCAAACTATAGCATTGAACTGAAATCATAATATGCTATTTAAACAATTATCAAAGTACTTTTACACATCATGATGATTAAGCCAGTTAACAAAACGCATGAGAAATACCTGTGATCAAATATGAGGCTCCTGATCTATGTATTGAGGGGGCCCTCCCCAACATGTATTTCAGGAGTGAAAAAGACTTATAAACTCAAGGATTTGAAATAACACCAGTCTTTCATTATCAAAATCGTAACTTAATGTTCCAGGAAAACTTAAATGGAACTGTCTCAAATATAAAATGTGTTGAAGATTGTTTCTCTAAAATGTCAACAGGCCCCCCTGCTATTCAAGAGGTCCCTCTTTATTCTAAATTCTAACCTAGCCCGACATTGTAAATGTCGATCCTGGTTAACAAGAACTTTTTCTATAAATAAGAAAAATGTGAATGTTGAGTCACTTGTGATCTTCAGTCTTTGAGCTTGATTTACTTGTTGTTTTCCAGATCACCTGTGCCCTACTCACACATGCCTATTTTCATCTAATTAGCACATAAAAACTCCTTTAAGCATAAGAAGAATAATCTCTAAACTACTTTATTAAATAATCAAAACACATCCATTCTTCCCCACAAACGGAGGTATTTTCTTATCCTTTCTTGTGCTTGTGTGGAATAAAGGGGCCATAGAGTACCTATATTTTGAGATCATCCGGATGGATACCCCAAGAAAAACTAGTTTGTATGTGAATCCCTCTCAAAAGATAACCTCATCGACAATGAGAACCAACAATTCACATAGTTTGCAAGAGGTCTCCAAAATAAATCTCTCACCTAGTACATGAATCTCGTGGAAGAAGGTCCCAAGTCAAAACATCAAATAAAATATAGTACGTTTCTTGGACTTTTTTAAAGTAGATGATACCAAGCATCTAGTTGGACACAAATTAAAATAAATCAAGTAAATAATAGGAGAAACAATATGAGGATATGATAGAAGATTTAAATATCTCCTTAGCCAGATGCCATAAAAAATGGACCAAGTTGTCGTAATCCATCTCTTTGTTGTAGGTATGCAACCTTGAATCATGATGCCACTACTACTGCATGAATATACAACATATGATGACATATTAAAGAAATATTTAAGAGTCAAGATGAATGCAGAATACTCATCAATACTTGTTGATAGATGATTAGAAGAAAATATCAAAACAATACAAATATCATTTTAGCATCTCACCATGAGGCATAATGATCTATGGTGTACCATGTGCATGAAAAAAGGCCATACAAAATATAACTTCCCTTACAACAAACAAAATAGATACTAGGATGAAAATAATGCATACCAATAGGAAAGGAGACAATTTAATGATGATCCCAGGCCATTCCTAGAAGAGCGCAGACTAGAAAACTTTAGCATGACTCAAACTAGTTACTTTTGTTACATTTGCAAAAGATTTGAACCTCATTTGACAACAGAATGCCCCTATAATGCCGAAAATGTAAAACCAAAATGGTGTGGAATATTTCAAACAACTCAGCACACAACTACAAAATGCATCAAGAATTTAAAGACAAAGGATAATCACCATGTAGTATACCAGAAGCAGACTGTCGACTAGAATGGTTGCGACTTCTGCAACAACAATAAATGCAACAATAGAAACAACTGAAGAGGAAGATACAACAGTCATGGAAGACACAATAATTGAGGAAACCAACCAGTAGGTTGGGGAAAATCATGGTTCTTCACATGCTACAAGGAAGAGCACTTGAGTCCCAACTGTCCATGGAAGGACATAATGGATCTCAAATTTTGTATAAAATGTCTCGTCATGTTGGAAGCACCTAATAATAAAAGGAATGTTAATATCTTGCCTAGTGTTCCTAAACATTAAGCATTAAACACTAAATATTTGTAAATAGTTACTAGGAAAGGAGCAAATATTGGAGGGGATAACCCTCAAGTCACAAGAATACAAAGAAAAGAAGATAACTATCCCAATACATCAAAGCAAATAGAAAACTTTTAAAATGCTACAAAAATATATGAGGAAATTTTTTCTAAATAAGCTACTGTAGAATCCAGAAATAACATACTTAATGAGTTACTGCAATTATTAACCAAAGAAGAAGTCACCGCACATTTAATTGAGTTAATGTATCTTATTAAAAAAAATCAAGTAATGAAAATATTGCAAAAAAACTCTGTAGCTTAAGTAAAAAAGACAAAATCGACATCGACCCCCTCATCGATCTTGAAATCGAAGGGCTCCACATCACGCAAGTCGTACTTGAATTTGGATCACAAGCCAACATAATGACGAGGTCTACTTGGAAACGTATCGGTCATCCCCGAGTAGTCGAGTTAGGCATCTATCTTAAACTCTCCGACCAATGGTTGATTGAACCCATTGGTGTCTAGAAGAATGTTATCACTACAATCATGGGTATTACCACTCATGTTTATTTTGAAATTATTGACCCAAAAGAGGGATCCAAATCCTTCCCAGCATTAGTCGGTTGTCCTTGGGCTCGAAAAATGAAATATTCCATGTCTTTAGAAAAAGATAGAATAAAGATGAAAGGCAAAGGTAAAAAGGTCATAGTACCTTTAATCCATCTCAAGGGAAACCTTGGGTTGATCCAAATGATATCAATGGATATATAAGACAATTATTCCAATTCATGCATGATAATAATGACATAATAAAACCAAATTGTTAGAAAAACAGGATCACAAAGCAATAACAATAAACACAATGCAAATATAAATCACATAAACACAATACAAGAGAGACACCAATATAACGTGATTCACCCAACATGGGCTATGTTCACACAAAAATTGTGAGTCCTTATTATTATTCTATCCAAAAAATGAAGGGATACAACTTGCAGCACATCCGCCGCAACTTCCTCTTCACTCTCTCATGGTCTCTCTCACACAATCATAGAGATCTTTACAATGCTACAACACCCAACCATATTACAATGCGTTCATTTTAAAGAGTGATTACCATGGGAAAATATAATGGAACACCCAATACCATGGGCCCATAAATCACCCATTATTGACCAAGTCATGACTATGAAATTACAACATTTTACAAGGCATTTTTTTCCGAAATTTTCATTACAGGGGCGCTTCCCTTGAACCCCCGCCAGGGGGGGATCCAAAACTAGTCGTAGCCCCCCATGGACCCTGTCGACTATTTTGTGGGGTAAATCCCCCCTAAACCTACCTATCATGGGCTGGGATGGAGACATAGCCGAAATGCGACCTCTGAATAAGGAAGATCATGCTCTACAACCAACAATCTCCCACTTGGAGATTAATCACAACAACTCCACCATTATTGCACTTGATGGACTATGCTATGAACCTTGGATCTAGAAAATTTCTCATCTTCACCTTCATACTTGAAGGCCAAATGAAACTGAGCAGGAACTCAGTTTCTCTCTGGTTACTACCTTTATCAACATGTTTGCAGGATTCTGGCTAGTGTGTATCTTTTCCAGCTTCAACAGTTCATCTTCCAGAACATACCATATGAAATGGTACTTGAGCTATATATGTTTAGTCTTATAATTGAAGGTTGATTTATTTGCAATATGAATGACACTCTGGATGTCACTGTATAACCTGCTATTATTCTACTTCTTACCTAATGCCTCCATGAACCTCTGTAACCAAATCATCTCTTTACTAGCCTCTATAGAAACAACATGCTCTGCTTCCATTGTTGAAAATGAAACAACCTTTTGTAGTTTCGAAATCCAACTAACTACTATTCCACCTACAATAAATACATAGCATGTGGTGCTCCTCCTGCTATCTTTATCACCTGCCCTATCTGCATCAACATATCCCTCTAGAACAATGTCTAAACCTCCAAAACATAATGCATGAGTGGTAGTACCTCTCAAATACTCGAGAATCCAATGCACTTCCTTCTAATTTTCTTTACCTGTATTGTTCATATATGTGATAATTTTGATCTAGATCAATATTTGGGAGCCTTAGAGAATCTCACAAATCGAATTACTTGCAAAACCAAAAAAAAAAACATGAAAGAAGAACAATTTTACACATACAACGTGAACAAAAAATTGATATTATCTAACTATCTAACATGTAAATATGTTATGAATAGGTTTATATTACATTTGGAGAAATTCGTGAGGCTTAGGAAGCTTAAAATGAGTGTACATGTGTAATTGGCCAAATTGGCCTCAATCCCCCCTAGGTGGGCCAAACTTGCTCCAACTCAACCCAAATGGTCACGAATGGAGGTGTGGACATGGATGAGGCATGCTGGAACAATAATGACTCCTTGGCATGCATTGTTGTGCAAAATAAGGTGAGTGGGAGGCTCTAGGTGGGCATTAAATGCTCAAAACATGCCAAAAATGGGATAAATTCACCCCTATTGGTTGTGGAGCCATATCTTCTAGTCTCATAGATGATATTGTATCAGTCGTGTTTGTATCCCAGTTTTATATGATATGTAGGTGGACTGTACAGTCACCCCAACGGGGGGGTGTGGGGGGGCATCGCCCCCCCACGAGGTTCCAGGGGGGACCATCCCCCCTGGCTGGGGTGTCCGGGGGTAGCGCCCCCGAAGAAAAATTTTGGGGTTGTTTTCGCCAGTTGTTTTGTGGGCCCATGGTTTTGGGTATCCCGTGGTATTTTCCCATTGTATTTCCCTTATAAAATAAAGACATTGTAATACGCCTAGGTATGATGATGTATTAGGTTTTATGCATTGTAAATATCTCTGAGATCAAGAGAGAGACTGTGAAATAGAGAAGAGGAAGTGCAGCGGTTGTGCTGCAGGTTGTATCCCTTCACCTTGCTGGATGGTAATAATAATAAGGACTGGAAAATTCAGTGTGGACATAGCCCAAGTTGGGTGAACCATGATATATCTGTGTCTCTCTTGTAATGTGTATGTGTGATTATATTTTCATTTATGTTTATTGTTATTTGCTCTGCGATCCTGTTTTTCTAACAACCCCTAGTGCTCATAGTCAACCACAATTCCCCAATTCAAGGAATGGGAGTGCACCATCAATAAATGAGGGCGTACATGTGGAGTTTCACTGATCTGGAGTGCTCATGTAGGTGTGAACACTCCTGATTAACTGGTTATTATGCCCAATTAAGCTACCTAAGTCCAAACCATAGTATATTAATGCACAAATGCAAATAAAATTGACTAAGGACTTAGAATAAGGTACTAAGTGGTGGACTAATGTTCTAGCAATAAACGTTCTCACAACTCCCATTGCATGTGCAATATATGGTCTCGTGCACACCATGGAATACATCAAGCTACCAACTACTGATGAATAGAGAACCCTGGACATGTAAACTATCTCTTCCTGTGTCTTGGGATGCATCTTCTTACTTGGTTTGAAATGGATAGACAAAGGTGTACTAACTGGTTTTGCATTCTGCATTCTAAACCTCCCCAACACCTTTTGTATGTACTCACCCCAAGACAATGTCAATTTGTGATTTTTCCTGTCTCTTTTTATTCTCATACCAAGGATTTGCTTTGAAACACCCAAATCCTTCATCGCAAATGAATTATCTAACTTCCTTTTGTTAATTTTTGAGCATTAATTCAACATACTCTAGGATATTTAATGAGAGAATAACATGTACATCATATCAAGTATAACAATGCATATCAATCACACCAAGCAATCACATGAGACAATAGACACACAGAGTTTCAATGGGGAAAACCATAAAGGTGAAAAACCCCACAAATTCCTCAGAGATAGAAAGAGCAATGATACAACCAAAGTACAAGAGATAGTATTCTACTAGCAGCTACTCCTCCTCCTCAACTAGTGCACCACTTTCCGAGTGATGTAGGAGTGAATAATGAGATGATCAAATAGAGATCTCCCGCTCTCTATTTATACTTGTTCTGACTTGCCTAATACACTAGCAGGGCCAACTTCTCTAGAAGAGTCTAATAACCCATGGTTACATTAATCCGGGCCAACCCCGCACTTGGTGATCTAATAACCCATCACAGCAAGTTATGACACTTGCGACACTTGTCAATACAAATGATGACACTTCCGTATAGAGGAATAATATCTCTATAGGAGTACAATATACATGGGTGAAATACAGTCTGAAGTTACATATACATCAACACTCCCTCTTAACTAGGAAGATATTTCTCAACACAGATCTACTAGCACAAGTCTTTTTCTCTGGATCATCGTTAGTGAATCATCATCCTCGAATCATCATCATCGTCACTGCTACTACTATCTCAATCAATCTCCAATCTACTCATCATAGGACATTCTACAGAGCCAGTCCTTTTTCATACTGGATGTAGGCCCACCACTTACAGGTCTTCATCATCACTGGCCATACTGTGGAATCCTCAATACTTATTATGTGCATAAACAAAACCTTGAAAGAGCATCCTAGGACTAATTGTGAGCTTACTGCTCAACCTATCGGATCTCCCAGGATATTTTACATGTTGACCTTCACAAAACCTACTCAGAGCATCCCAGGATGTTACGTGGACACCGCTCTACCTGTCTGGATCTCGATAGAGCATCCTAGGCTGTTACGAGCACACCACTCTACCTGTCTGGATTTTAAAGGATCTTTTCTATGTGAACTTTCGCAAAACCTACTCAAAGCATCCCAGGATGTTACGAGCATACCGCTCTACCTGTATGGATCTCGATAGAGCATCTCAGGATGTTACGAGCACACTGCTCTACCTGACCGAATTTTACAGGATCTTTTCAATGCGAAACCGTAGAAAACCCTACTCAGAGCATCCCAGGATGTTACAAGAACACCACTCTACCTGTTTGGATCTCGATAGAGCATCCTAGGATGTTACGAGCACACCGCTCTACCTATCCGAATTTTAAAGGGTCTTTTCTATGCTACCTGTAGCAAAACCTACTCAGAGCATCCCAGGATGTTACAAGCACACTGCTCTACCTATATGGATCTCGATAGAGCATCCCAGGCTATTACGAGCACACCGCTATACCTGTCTAGATTTTAAAGGATCTTTTCTATGTGAACTTTTGCAAAACCTACTCAGAGCATCCCAGGATGTTACGAGCACACCGCTCTACCTATCTGGATTTTAAAGGATCTTTTCTATGCGAAACTGTAGCAAAACCTACTCAAAGCATCCCAGGATGTTACGAGCACACTGCTCTACCTGTCCAGATTTTAAAGGGTCTTTTCTATGCTACCTGTAGAAAAACCTACTCAGAGCATCCTAGGATGTTACGAGCACACTTCTCTACCTGTCTAGATCTCGATAGAGCATCCCAGGCTATTACGAGCACACTGCTCTACCTGTCCAGATTTTAAAGGATCTTTTCTATGCTACCTGCACAACCTGTCCATGACCATAGAGTATCAACCTGATACTCACCATACATCATCCTGATGTACAACATCACATGATCAACCTGATCATCATCATAGCATCAACCTAATGCATATCATCTGGAGCAACATCCTGAAGCTCATCATCTGTGATCATCCTAATCACCATCATAGCATCAACCTGATGCATATCATCTGGAGCAACATCCTGAAGCTCGTCATCTGTGATCATCCTAATCAAACAATATATCCATCCGATGCATACAAAGTATCTACTTGATACATATCATCATACATGATCTACCTGATCATACAGTGCATGCACCTGATACATACATCAATACATGATCTACCTGATCATACATAAGTACATGATCTACCTGATCATACAATGCATCTACCTGATACATATACAAAAAATACATGATCCACCTGATCATACAATGTATCCACCTGGTACATAAATACATGATCCACCTGATCATATCAAGCATCCAACATGATGCATATACAAATATATGATCAAATTGATCAAACCATCCAACTGATGCATATATAGAGCAGTAACAGGAGCATCATTTTGATGTTCATCATCCAGCGCTTACATCCACAACCATGGGAAGGCTCCTCCTCTCACCAAGCTTGGAATGGCTCCTACAAATGTGTCCATCACTTCTTCCTCGAAGTGTCGTCAATCTAAAGAACACCAATCCTCTCTCTGAAGTACTCAAACTTCACTCTGGCTAGTGGTTTCATCAACACATCTGCAACCTGCTCATCCATCGCAACATACAGGAGCTTCACTGCTCCTCTCTGCACCATATCCCTGATATAGTGATATTTGATCTCAATATGCTTTGACCTATCATGGAACACCGGGTTCTCAGATAGCTTCACACAACTCTGATTGTCACAAAAGATACCAGTAGCATCCAACGGGAGATCAAATAACTCAGACAGTAACTTCTGGAGCCATACTACCTCACAACTAGCCGAACAAGCTGCAACATACTCTGCCTCGGCTATACTCAGTGCTACGCAGGACTGCTTCCCGCTAAACCAAGAGATCACACCTGATCCCATACTGAAGCAACACCTAGATGTGCTCTTCCTAACTGTAGCACTTCCTACCCAGTCTGAATCAACATAACCCTGTAGGTTAAACTTTTGATTTGCATCATACTTGAGCCCATAATCAATTGTACACTTTAGGTACCTCAGAATATGATTTACAGCAACTAGGTGAACACCTCTGGGATCCATCAAGAACTGGCTCAATGTGTTCACCGCAAAGAAAATATCTGGTTTAGTGTTCGTTAGGTACATCAAGGACCCAATCATCTGACGATACACAGTGACATCAACTGGATCAGATGAAGCATCACACAAAAGCTTCAGGTTCAATGCCATAGGTGTGGCCATGGCCTTGCATTCCATCGTCCTGAACCTCTTCAGGATCTCTACTACATACTTCCCTTGTCCAAGGAAGATCCCATCTGCACTCTACCACACCTCCATGCCTAGAAAATAGTGCATCATCCCCAAGTCCATCTCGAACTCAGTAGCAAGCTTCCTCTTGGTATCGATGATCAAACCATCCTCACCTGTTACAAACAGGTCATCCACATACAAAAGTAGTATCAAAGGATTGCCTTCCTCAACCTTGTAGTAAAGGTTGGAATCTTCTTTACTCTTGGTAAAGCCCAAACTGGATAGAAATCTATCTATCCTACCATACCAAGTTCTAGGAGCTTGCTTCAAGCCATACAAGGCTTTCTTCATCGTGCACACATATGACTCCCTATCATGTGTCTCAAAACCAAGTGGCCACTCCACATACACTTCCTCCTCGACTACACCATTCAAGAAAGCTATCTTGACATCCATCTAGTGTATTTTCCATTTCATCACTGCAGCCAAGGCAAGTACCGATCTGATGGAAGTGTACCTAGCTACAGGAGCAAAAGTCTCTTCATAGTCTATCCCCTCTTTCTGGGAGAAGCCACAAGCTACAAATCTCGCTTTGTATGTCTTTATGCTACCATTTGCAGCATGCTTGATCTTGTAGATCCATTTGGAAGTCACAACCGACTTCCATTCAGGTCTTGGGACTACATCCCAAACATCATTCTTCATGATCGATTGGTATTCCTCGACCATGGAATCCTTCCATTCTTTCTTTTCTGTTGCTTCTTCATAATTGGAAGGTTCTTTGTTCATAATATCATAGAGTAGGAAAACATAGCTGGTATGTGATCTAGTCCTCTTCCTTTCTCTGTGTTCTTCTTCTGGAATACCATATCTTTCTGCATCTTGAATGAGATCTCTAGCCCATGCAGGCTTCCTCTTGTGAGAGTTCTTCTCACGGGGTGGATCTATAGGTATTTGCGGATCTTCAACTTCACGATCTACTTCTAGAATTGCTTTATTCATGGTGGTGTCTTGAAATCTGGTTTCCTTTGGTTCTTCATAATATTCAACAAGTGCCTTTCTTGACTTGATGAAAGCTGAGTCTTCATCAAATGTTACATCCCTACTAACATCAATCTTCTTGAACCCTGGAAAGTATATTCTGTAATCCTTCGAGCTTTCACTGTACCCCACAAAGATGCCCTTCTTTCCTGAAGGATCTAGCTTTGTCCACTTTTCCTTTGGAACATGTGTATATACTGGACAACCAAATATTCTAAGATGGCTAACTTTAGTTTTTTTACCAGAGAATGCCTCTTCTAGTGTCTTGTTGTCCAAAATCTTGTGAGGTGTTCTGTTCTGCACATATATAGCTGTCCTAGTTTCCTCTGCCCATAGATGCATAGGCAGATCCTAGTCATGCAGCATTTCCCATGCTGCTTCCATGATTGTTCTATTCTTCCTTTCTACAACTCCATTTTGTTGTGGATTGTAGGGCGGAGTCAACTCCCTCTTAATCCTTGAGTCACTGCATAACTTCTTGAAATCACCTGAAGTGAATTCTCTGCCATTGTCAGATCTGAATGTCTTGATTTTTTTATCAGTTTGATTTTCCATCAAGGCGTTGAACTCCTTGAATTTGTCAAACACTTCATCTTTGTTCTTCAAGAAATAAACCCAAGTCTTCCTAGAGAAATCATCAATGAAAGAGACATAGTATACATACCCACTCAAAGAACTGGATGACATCAGACTGCATACATCGAGTGGATAATTTCCAATATTCCTTTAGCTTTGCTTTCACTGCTTGTAAATGCCTTCTTAATGTTCTTTCCTTTTGCACATCCTTTGCAAACACCTTCATGCTTTGTCTTGATTTCAGGAAGACCCTCTACAGCTTTGCTTGCATTTGGTAGTGCTCTATAGTGCACATGTGCAAGCCTTCTATGCCAAAGTTCACTTGGCTCAATGGATTCATGTACCATGGCATGTTCAGGTTGTCCCTTCAATTTGTACAATCCTCCCTCTTGCTCTCCAATCACTACTGCATCATCTATGGTCTTACCCGTTGGCCACATTAGGACTTGGACATCTACAAATGCAACCCTCATGCCTTTTGCATCTAATGCAGATATGTAGAGTAGGTTCTTTTTGAGCCAAGGTACATATAGAACATCTTTCATCTTCAAGGAATTCCCAGAGTCTAGGTTGTAGGAGGCTTCACCACTTCCTTTGATAGGATATTGATAGTCATCCCCAAGTTTCACTTTATGGGGTGACTCATGTTTAGATAGATTTGCAAAAGATTCTTTAAACCCAATCATGTGTTTGGAAGCCCCACTATCAATAAGCCAATCATTACATCCATGAGAGATAGTACCTATGAGAGAAGAGATTAGAACATATTCATATTCACTTGATGAAGTATCACTTTCTGACCTAGCCTTCTTCATGGGAGGTTCATCATCCTCACCAGCATGAACATGAAACCTCTTCTTGTTGTACTTCTTCTTCTTATTGAATTTGTTGTTGTTATCTTTCTTCTTCTTGGGACAATTTGAAGCAAAGTGTCCTACTTCATTGCAATCAAAACATCGAACATGAGATAGATCTTTCTTCTTGTGATGAGAGTGAGAATGATTCTTGTTATGAGATCTCTCCCTCTTAAACTTGCTTCCCTTGGTGTGTGATGTGAGAGCTTGATCTTCATTCCCTATCTTTTCTTCTTGGGCCACAAGCCTTGCTTTTTCTTGTGAGAATTCCTCCCATAGTCTACTGAATGAGATCAACTTCCTTCTTGCACAGATTCCTTGGATGAAGGAGTCCCATGGCCTAGGTAGGCCATTCAATGTGGTCATGACAACTTCACCATTTTCCACTACTTCATCCACAGCTTTAAGTTGTTCCTTGATCTAAGAGACCTTAGAGAAATAAGATTGAATGGTCTCTCCATTTTGAAGTTTTACCCCTTTCAATTGGTTCGGAAGAGTCATCTTCCGATTTATGTTCTTCCCTTCAAATAGCTTGGTCAGGGAATCAAAAATCTCCTTGGGTATCTTTAGAGATGACACATGTCGTATGAGATGGTCTTTGATAGAATCAACAATGATCCTCTTTGCCTTGACCAAGTTCTTCTTATGTAAGGCCTTAGCCTCTTCTTCCTCTAGGACAGGGACCTTAGAACTTATGTAGGTGTCCAATTCATTTTCTTCTAGGATTAACCCAATCGTATGCTTCCATGCTCAAAATTTATCAGCCCCTTCAAGCTTATCCTCAAGCTTGGTGTGGTGACACATCTTAAAGAGTACTTCAAATGGAAATAGAAAATATTTAGGTCTTACCACTTGATTTGCATAAATCTGGATCTGGTGCTGGATTAGGGTTTGTCAGAGAAACCCTAAAAAATCAGATTGTGAATTTCAACTTTCTGAAAGGATAGAAAGATGCGCCTTGACGAGCTGATTAGCTTGGTATACTCAGAATTTGAAAACTGCAAAGTTTCACCCTTCAGAAATGCTTTTCAATCTCTTGGATTCACTCGGGAGGACCCTGAATTAGGGTTTGAGTTTCCCAGAGCTTCACCCAACCAAAAATATCAATCCAAATCTCTAAACTTCGATTTTTCCAAGTAGCTTCCATCTATGTCCTCAGATTGCAGAAATTCCTATTTTTGTAGAAACCCTAATTTTTAGGGCAAAAAATGAAAGTGCCCAGAATTCAATTCTAAATGGACAGAAAGATTCTCCTTGATGAGTAGAGTCAATCTACCTTGCTTCTTTTCCAAAATATGTGGAGAGAAACCCAATAAACAAGAAACCCTAGTTTCTGCCACTGCACAATGTCTTCTTCTCAGGTTAGCTCTAATACCATGTTAATTTTTTTGCATTAATTCAACATACTCTAGGATCTTTACTGAGAGAATAACATGTACAGCATATCAAGTATAACAATGCATATCAATCACACCAAGCAATCACATCAGACAATAGACACACAGAGTTTCACTGGGGAAAACCATAAAGGTGAAAAACCCCACAACTTCCTCAGAGATAGAAAGAGCAAGGATACAACCAAAATACAAGAAATAGTCTTCTACTAGAAGCTACTCCTCCTCCTCAACTAGTGCACCACTTTCCGAGTGATGTAGGAATGAATAATGAGATGATCAAATAGAGATCTCCTGCTCTCTATTTATACTTGTTTCGACTTGCCTAATACACTAGCAGGGCCGACTTCTCTAGAAGAGTCTAATAACCCATGGTTACATTAATCCGGGCCGACCCCACACTTGGTGGTCTAATAACCCATCACAACAAGTTACGACACTTCTGTATAGAGAAATAATAATATCTCTATAGGAGTACAATATACATGGGTGCAATACATTCCGAAGTTACATATACATCAACATCTTTTGAACACATTATATCATGCATGTTAGACCCCACAACAAGCATGTCATCCACTTATAATAACAAGATAATATATCTTCCATTATCTAGCCTTTTGAAATAAACACAGTGGTGAGAATGACATCTACTATAACCTTGTTCTGTCATAAACCTGTCAAATTTCAAATACAATTGCCTTGGATTTTGCTTCAATATATACAAGCTCTTCTTCAAACTACATACCAAATTCTCCTTCCCTTTGACCTCATATCCATGTGGCTGTTACATATAAATCTCTTCCTCCAAATCCCCATGGAGAAAGGTTGTTTTTACATATAATTGTTCAAGATGCAAATATTCTACCACCACTAGACTTAAAATTATTCTAATTGACGTTATTTTAACAACAAGAGATAATATTTCATCAAAATCTATACCTTTCTTCTGTGCAAAACCCTTTACATCAAGTCTGGCCTTGTACTGCTTCTTTCCTCCATCTTCTTCCTTCAACTTGTAAACCCATGTATTCTGCAATGCTCTTTTACCTATAGGCAACTGAACCAAATCCCAAGTCTATTTTCTTACCAATGAGACCATCTACTCATTCATGCCTTGCTCCCACTTCTTTCTATTTTCCACCTGCATTGCTTCTTCATAACATTCTGGTTCATCGGAATCAATCATCAATAAATAACACAGTGAATGAGAGAATCGTTCAAGTGGTCTACTTAACCTCGTAGATCTTCTAACACTTGCAAGAGTTTGAGGTACCTGCTGTTGTTCATGATTTTCTGGCACCTTTAGGACTTCATTTTCTTTGATTTCATCAAGCACTATGTACTCTGTGTTTTCTTTTTCTTATTTATTTCCTCGAAAATGATATTTATACATGACCTTTTCATTGAATACCACATATCTACTCCTAATGATTTTTTTATTTTCATAATCCCATAAACGATAACCAAAATCATTAACCCCGTATCCAATAAAGGTACATTTCTTGGATTTATCCTCAAGGTTTGTTCTATTTTCTTTATCAATATGGACAAATGCATCACAACCAAAAGTTCTCATAAAAGAGTAGTTTACCTTTTTACCTGCACATGCCTCCTCTAGAATCCCACCATCCAAATCACTTGAAGGCCCTCTATGTATTAAGTAAACAGTAGTATATACAACATCTGCACAAAACTGTAGGAGCAACCCTACCTGCAACCTCATACACCTTGCACACTCCATGATTTTTTTGTTCATTCTTCCCGACACACCATTTTCTTGTGGTGTTCCTAGGACTATGTTCTCTCTAAAAATACCATGGTATGAACAATAACTATCAAAATCCTTGTCGTAGTATTCACCTCCATTATCAGATCTGAGACACTTCAACCTTTTTTCTGTCTCATTCTCAACCAAAGCTTTCCACTTCTTAAAAGTAGAAAATAAATCATATTTCTGTCTAATGCAATAAACCCGAGTTTTTCTAATTGCATCATTAATAAAAGTAACATAATAATGAGATCCACCAAGAGATTGTACATGCACTGGTCCCCATACAGCTGTATGCACAAGCTCTAACTTTTCACTCTTCTTATGTTTCCCAACCCTGAGAAATATGACTCTCTTATGTTTTCCATAAACATAGTTCTCACTGAATTCAAAACTTACCTGCTTCAAATCTGGAAGCAACTTTCTTGAGTGGAGAATATGCATCCCCTTCTCACTCATGTGGCTAAGCCTATGATGCGATAATGTTGTATTTGATCCTATGGAAGCTAAAGAGATAGAACAATCAATATTATGAGGACATAAATACAGCGTACATATCCTGTCTCCTTTTTCTATAACCATTGATCCTTTAGTGATATTCTACCATGTTTCTCCAAACATAGATAAACAACCACCATCTCCCAACTGCCTTGTTGAGATCATATTTCTTTTCATAGTAGGAATATGCATTACATCTTTCAAAAGCCATTCACCATTCTTTAACTTTATCTATACCTTTCCCATTCCAACAATTTTACATGGTTCATCATCACCCAATAAAACATGTCCAAAATCACATGGAACATAATCATGAAATAATTTCCTATGGGGTGTAGCATGACATGAAGCCCCTGAATCTACTAGCTAGTAATCACTAATATTATCTAATGCAAGAATCAAAGCATCTTGTAACACATCACCTACTACATTTTCTTCATGAGTAGTGTTGTCAACCTCCTTTCTTCTTTTAGAGATCTACAGTCTTTATTCAGATGTCCTTTCTTTCCACAATTCCAGTACTCTATCTTCCCCATTCTAGACTTGGATCTACCCTTCCTGGACTTCTTGTGATTACCTGGGATCTTTCCTCTCTACCTTTTTCTTCCCCCGCTCTCCATGGTCAAGGCGTTACCTGATGTCTCACATCTGCTTTTCCTTTGCATTTTCTCGCTAAGAATAACACGAACAACATCATCAAATTTCAAAGTGTTTGAACCAGAGACAGAGTTACTTACAACCATGGCCAAGCCATTTTAGCTTTCTAGCAATGATCACAATATTAGAAGAGCCCTAACCTCAGCATCAAAGTTCACTTTTACATAACTTAGTTTATTTGTAATCGTATTAAGTTCTTTTAAATGACCAACAACATATCCACCTTCTGACATCTTCATATTAAATAAATGCTTCATTAGAAATACCTTGTTGGAGGCCGAGTGTTTTTCATATAGCTTACCAAATGTGTTCATCAGACCCTCCGTTGTATTTTCATGTCAAATATTGAAAGCCACCGATGAATCCAGGCACAACCATATTGTTCCCAGTTTCTTTCTGTCAAGAACCTCCCAATCTTCATCCTTCATATTTGCCAATTGTTTTTCTCCCAATGGTAGGAATAGATCCTTCTGATACAGAGAGTCCTCCATTTGAATCTTCCATAACTGGTATTTTTTCCATTAAATTTATCGACCTTAAACTTTCCCTCTTTCGCCATTGTTCCCACTCGAATCAAGAACCCTTCTTTCCTACGAGTTTATCTACCAAATAGACCTTTGGATTTGATACCAATTGTTAGAAAAGCAGGTTCGCATAGCAATAAAAATAAACAAGATGCAAATATAAATCACATAAACACAATACAAGAGAGACACCAATGTAACATGGTTCACCCAACATGGGCTACGTCCACACAAAAATTTCCAATCCTTATTATTATACCATCCAACAAATGAAGGGATACAACCTGCAACACATCCGCTGCAACTTCCTCTTCACTCTCTCACGGTCTCTCTCACACAATATTAGATATATTTACAATGCTACAATACCCATCCGTATTACAATTCCTTCTTTTTAAATAGCGATTACCATGGTAAAATACTATGGAACACCCAATACCATGCACTCATAAATCTCCCATTATTGACCAAGTCATGACTATGGAATTACAACATTTTACATTGATTTTTTTTTCCAAATTTTCACTATGGGTGCGCTACCCACGAACCCCCACAAAGGGGGGCTCCCAAACTAGTCATTGTCCCCCCTGGACCCCACATGGTGAATATTTTGGGGAGGAAAACCCCCCCATCATGGGCTGGGATCTATACATGGCTGAAACACGACCTCTGAATAAGGAAGATCATGCTCCACAACCAACACAAATGAATGAGGAAAATATCATTGGGGATATCCCATGTTGGTTGGGTGAAATTCAAACTCAGAACTGTACGACTGGAAAATAAAAAAAAGGAGGAATATGCGACAGACTATCGGTCGGTAGAAGTCATCCCTCACCAAGCAACACACAAATGTTATTTGATGCATACCATATGAAAAATATATGAAAATAAAACAGGGGACTATCTTCCATCGGCACCAACAATAATTGATCTAACCAAACTTCCACCATCCAAATACAGAGAACAAGAATCAATGACTCTGCATATTGATCAAGCACCAAAAAAAATCGGTGAACAAATTCTTCTACAAAGCTTAGAAGAAATTATTACCAGACAAGTGACTCACTGGTGGAACGTTTATCAAGAGTGCATAAAAACGAGGACAATTGATTCAGTGACTTTTATTGAAGGATGCCTAAAAGAAGCTTCCCAAGAAGGAGAATAAATAACCAAACCACCGAAGCAATCAGTCGTTATAGATGAATGTATCAACAACACCAACTCAAATTTCAAGATAGCCATGATTGCCAAAAATCTGTCGAATCAAAATCAGACTCAACTTGCTATAGAGAAAGAGCACATCACATGGAAAAGATTCTCCCACAACCCAATGGAACTAGTTATAAAAATACCCACTAAAACCAACAAAGACAATGAAAAGCATAAAGAGTCCCTTATCAACCATACATCATCCAAGGAAGGATACAAGCGAACTAACAAATCAAAATCACTACAAACACAAAAATTCCACATTCTGACCAGCATTAAACCTACAATGGAGGGAAAAGGTGACGTGTCCAAATATCAAGCTTTAATATAGGAACACCAAGATATTTTTCCCCGCGTCTACAAGAAGTGGAATAGATGACTACAAAAGAGTCACATAACAACAGATGAGAATATTGTAAAGAAGTATCGTTACAAGCTACCTTACCAATACAAACAACAAGAGAACATAAGTGCTAGTAATACAAAATATCTAGAAAAGCATTGGGAAGGGCCTAGCCTCAGGACCATGCAACTAGAAAAGAATGGTTATTCATTTATACCCATGTAGTTTGAATTCAATGGGATGAATTCCATCACAATCACAATCTTATCACAAATGACCCTCACACATAGCTGGGCTTGTCACAAGATGCGGCTATTTCAATAATTTGAGTCTCAAAAACTATTGTGAGCAAAAAATTCAAATGACGGACTTCACTATCTTTACCATGAAAAGTCTAGCATACACCTAGTCAAAAGAAGTGACCAATGTTATAATGATCTCCCTTTCAAAAAAAAGGATGAAAATTTAGCACAATTCCCCCATCAGAATGGCATGTTCAGGTCATTTAATAAAACTAAACTTTCCAAACTGGATAAATATGACCACAAAAACAAAACATCTGCAGTACAATAGAATAATAGGACATACAAAAAATTGATAGCACAAAGACCAACTAAATTATCAAATGGTCAAAAAGTAGTGGGATCCCTGCATTTAAAAAATTCATCCCTAGTTGTCGCTCAAATTTTGCACCAAAACATTGCTTGAACCTCTCAAAATAGAATAACAGAAAGTACGAAGTGGGAAGAATAGAGAAGAATCACTAGCCATTATTAACAAGTTCAAAAACCACAAGCAGGGCATGACATAAATATTGATAGAAATGATACTTTAGTCTATCAATTAAAACCTATAAACAATAGTCAAATCAAAGGTAAGCCTAAAGATCTAAGACCATATTGATAGCACAATAAGAGTAAACTGGTTGAAGTGACAAATCCCAAGTGCCTAGAAAACGACACCAATAGTTCATGATTAAAACATTACTGACTGTGAAATAGGTATGACGAATAGTGGATGTATCATCACTATTCAAATGTTGAACCCTATCTTTTCATGATGACTGTATATTAATTATGTTATAATTGTACTAACTCAAATAAAGAAAAAAATGTTATAACACTAAATAACCAAAAATAGGGGAACTAAGACAAGTATGATGGCAGGATAAAACTACAGAAGACCCCAAGATAGTCAAGAGGATCGAATCATAATAGATCCAAATACCATATAACCCAATATGAAAGGAACAAGACCCAGACATGCAAGAGGAAAGAAGGCTTCCTGTAATTCACAATAGATGATGGGCCAGCAGGACAACATAGAGCCATTTCAATCAAAACCTCCTAAGAATTCAAGCAAGTGGTCGTCACCAAATCTCAAGTCATCATACTACAACACTCGTGGAGAGACATGGCCACTCTACATCATTCACAGTGTCATAATTAAGCATCTCTGTCATCTTTGCAGTACCCTAATTCGGCCACCAACCATCACATCCACATTATTCAGTGATCACCATCTCCCTACTTAAAGAACATATATGAATTCCAAATAATATTTACAACTTGTGCAAGAAACATCACGACAAACCTAACACCATACCTAGATATATGTCGCATCTATTTTATTCTAATCCATGTCATGTCAAAATCTCATTCCTTCCCCTTGTCTCAAGATATAAATAACAATGCAAATAGCCTATGCCACCTGCAAGATCCCTTATTGAAGCCATGAATATTCCTTCACCAACTCTTGTGCTTTTCCCCTTTTTTTTCTATGAGAACTCTCCCTATATCAATTTGAGCTCAGTACATCTCCTAGTTTGCACCTCATTGATTGTTCCCTATATTCTTCCATGATACAAGAACATTTTGATGACTGACGAGTGGCAATATTATCACAAGTCATGATATATGAACATTTCAAAAGATCTTGGTGTTCTCTAGTTGGGAAATGCTTCTAAGATTCATGTCACCATTTACTCCCTCGAGCCCCCTTCTGTCACTGCTATCTCATTTGCAAGCTTGAGCGAGTGTAATGCTTCAACTAGATAGAGCGTCGATTTACTTGGGCATTTTTTTTCTTTGAAACAACATGTTGAATTTTCTTCAGCGCCATGTAAGATGAAATTGACAACCAATGATGTTCAATACTAGACACAGTAGGCAGATGTTTTTCAATACCAGATGAATCATGCAATCTCCCTCCACTATTCTCTTCACGACAAAGAAGTGACTTGTTGGTGGGGGAGATGATGGAGGAGCCTAGTTGGCTTGTCGATTAGGTCCTCCCTACCAACCATAGTTGGGTCATTCTATCCCACCAGGTAGATAGACGATCGATCAAGCAATTAAAACTGTATAAATACCTCATATATTATATTAATAGGCTTTTGAGTCGGAGATAAAAGGATTTCTTATGTACATGATGATCATATAATAAAGGATAATCTATTTCTTCTACCACCACTACCTGTGTTCTTCCTCATATCTCTATGTATGCATGTATCTCGTATATTTTATATGCTTTGATATGTTACTGGTAACCTAATGTAATCCCACAGATTACAATACATCCCAACCTAGTAACCATTCACACATTTATTCTAGTAAAGTAGTGACTAGGCCATGGAAAAGTGCTTCACTTTAGTGTTTTCATGATGAGGATGGACTTAGTATCCACTTCCAACCTTTGTCACTAAGGGTGTTAAATATTTTTATATCAAATTCCCCCTAATATGTGAGTTTATATTGAAGGTAATGGTTGAAATACATTAACTAAATAATCAATAATCGTGACTAAAGAGTTAAGGAGGAGAACCATAAATGCAAGAGTTGGTAAGTGTCTACAAGCAAAACGAATCATTTATCAAATATATAGTATCTTGTTGAGGTGGGAATACCCATGCTTAGTAGTGACCAAGAATATCCACATACAATACACAGTGGATCCATGTCAAAAGTACATCTAGTAGAATGTAAACATGCACTATGATTTGTGTAATATATCAAAGTCTTCATGGCAGTTTAATCTTTCGCAACTCGGGAAATTAGCATCGATGAGTGATACTATTGTTGGTCTCGATGTCTTCAATCCAAAATAACGATAGTATAATTCTATATCATGCAAATAAATGGACTATATTCAAGCATCATAAGACACTATATGATCACCCTTCATTGATGTATACCATTGACAGACACAATGAGGTCCACCAATAATGATGATTGAATCCAAAGTAGTAAGTACAATATAACAAGTGTGAATAGATGATTTGGGGTTGAACACTTGTAGAATCAAATGATCAAGGGTCATTGATGTATACCCATTTTCATTAGTGAGGATACCTACCACTAATGACTGTAAGTTCCAAGGTACATCAAGTTTCCTAGACCCACTTACTAGATAATGATATGACAAGGATAGGAAGAGGTCCATTGAGGGGTGGGCCTTAATGCATCCCACATCAACTGACATGAAACAAAGATCAAAGATTTGAAATGACTTGGTAGAGATGAGAAGATATAACACTATATACTGACAAAAGGAAGGGTGACATGATTGGTTAAGAATATTTGAGGAATGGTCGACATAATTTTAAATTCCCTTGAACACATAACACAACACATAGTGATTCCTGACAGTATAAGACTCTAGTAACCGACCTCAATGAAATCCAAAAAATCTAGATGCATTAACTAATTCCCCAGAATGATGGAAAGGATAACCCATCGATGGAGTACTATCCAATATCATGGTACAGTTTTCTAAGGAAATTATGCATGAACTAGGTGAAATAATAATAGTCGCAAGGATGTGTCATGTTCAAGGGCGACAAGGACTAATTGTTGTCATTTCTCTTCATAATGAAATACAAAAAAAAAATCACTATTCTCCTTTTTTGGATTTTATATTTTTCCATGTTTTTCCTTTTTCATTTATAAGCTTGAAAGAGAATAAATAATGTTATATCACATTGGAGGAAATGAGTATCGCAAGGGAGTGTGCCTACATTCCAAGGGAATGGGTCGGGTCAAAGCAATAATAAGGTTGCAAACAAGAGATAAACTAGTTGTGTACACTCTTTAGGATGTTTCCTCTATGGGTATGGATATCCGAGATAAGAGTAAGTGTCGACGAACGATGAAATAATGCCAAGTAACTACAACGATTCAATGAGGTGAATTGGCCATGTAGAAAAGAGGAAGTGATGTCTAAATCATAAGGATACTAAATTCTTGAAGGAACATTATATGCATTCTTCATCATGGATTATGGTATGTCACAAGTGTACTAAGTCAAATAGAGTGAACTTGTCACTATTCCTTAAATATTGCAATAAAAAACTAATCATTATTAGAATTTATATTGCATAACAATCACAATACTAGGTTTTGATACATGTGATATGACAATCTTGTTAAATTTTGAGCATTAATTCACAATACTCTAGGATCTTCACTAAGAGAATAACATATACAGTATATCAATGCATAACAATCACAATAAGCATGACAAGCATCACAAGAATCAAAAGCATGAGAGACAAGAGACACAGAGTTTCCGTGGGGAAAACCCTAAGTGTTAACACCCAAAAAGTGCTCACTACCTCATCTACCCCATTACATGACTCATTTGTCCATATTTCCTATCATATTTACCTTCAAAACCGTAAAATCCCATTAAAAAGCCTCCAAAAGGCCTAAAAAGCCTCCAAAAGGCCCAAAAAGCCTCCAAAAGGCCACAAAATCATCAAAAAGCCTCCAAAAGGCTAAAAAACCCCTTTTCCCCCCAAAATTATCCCAAATTCCTCCAAAATAGCCAAAAACCTCTAAAAAGGGAATAAAAAATATAAAAAAGGAGGAAAAAGAGGGAAAAAGGAGAAAAAAAACCTATACATCTGACCTAAACCATATGGTTCCCAAAACCATGGGCCAGCACTCCACCACTAAAAACCTATAAATAGGTGATAGAGGCCCCTCATTTCATATCCACAATCAAATCCACCCTTACTATGCCAAAATCACTCTTGAAACCCTAGCTCACCCTTGAGCTACTTTCACCATTGAGTGCCCCTTTTGGCCCATTTCCAACCTTTTGGAGAAAGAGAAGGAGCAAAGCTGGAGTTTGGAGCAACCCTCTTGGACCATTGCAAGAACTTCACCAACCTCTACACTTGAGGTAAAATTTTAATACAAAAAAGAAGATCTTCACCATATTTCATGTTTTTGTTATGTTTATTAATTCTCATGCTAGTTTAGAATTTGTATTGGTTTAGCACTACTGTTTATTGAACTGCTACTAAGGAGTCCATTCTCCTTAGTAGGTGCTCATTTGCACAAGCTAGGGTGAAAACCCTAGCTACACTAAGGTGAAAAACCCCACAACTTCCTCAGAGATAGAGAGAGCAATGGCTCAACCAAAGTACAACCAAAATACACTTGAGATAATCTCCTAGAAGCAGATGATCCTCCTCCTCACTAGTGCGCCACTTTCTGAGTGAGAGAGAGAGAAATTTCCGAATGATCTAAATAGAGATCTCCTGATCTCTATTTATACTAACTTGTTTTCCCAGTGACCTTATGGGGCCGACTTGTCTAGCTAGGTACATCCACAATATAATATATATTTCAGGGCCGACCCCACACATGGTGGTCTAATAACCCATCGACAAGTACACACACTTGCGACACTTGTCAATCCACATGACGACACTTCCTTATAGAGGAATAACACATCTCTAATAAGGGTACAATAAATATATATGAAATACATAGATGAAATACATTCTGAAGTTACATATACATCAACAAATCTAGATCTAGATAGTAAAAACAATCTCACTTAGAATTATTTGTACAAAGAGATAGCAAGAATAGAGAATACATATTGGACATAACACCAGAGGAAAATCACTCCAGTGGGAAATTTTTCACTATGATATTATTCATCAACATGAGTACAATATATAGATTCTCTCAAGAGGAAAAATTGAGAGAATTAGTGGCAATTTGAGTAGCTCACCATAATGAGGGCTTACGTAGATTAATTCCCCCACTAACTGACGTTAATGCCATCCAACCCATACTTGGACCTCATGAATTGGTCAATAATTCCTATCAGAGCCTTGATTGGATAAGTATGAACCTATGTGTGGACCAAAGTAGTGGAGTAGTGGTGGATTGATGAATAGTGGCCATTAATTACACAAAGAGACCAAATCAAGCTTGTATTGCACCAAGGTTCCTTAAAATAGGGGATGAGTGCCTTATCTCCATAAAGCATTTAATGAGGGCGCATTGAATCCCAAAATGAAGGATGGTGGATAAAATTGTGGAAAAATAGGGCTAGATAGGATTTACCATGGTTCTAGGGTCAAATGTGGACAAACTATTGGTCCAAGACACCAAACTAGGCACTAGAAAGCAACACCACATGAACTAGACACTAGGGAGACAAATAATGGTGTTTCAACCTTGGTATAAACTACTTAGGAAAAATTCTAAGGTCCATGGAATTTCAATGATGGGAATATGTTCCAACAGCCCCCCTTAATCCAAAATAGTAGTGAGCAATGAGGTCCCAGGAAACAGAGGCCTATGGTCACCCTTTATATTATCAATCCATATGAATTGAGGAAAGAGGAAAAACCACATGGGGAAAATCCTCCCTAAAAAATGGAAATGAAAGAGATACCAAAACTTATGCTCTCTGGAAATCCAAGGATGGGAATATGTCTGGAGGAATATTCTTCCTAGGAAGAAGTGGAATGTGCTCAACTAGATCGTGTACATTTACAACTGCATGATGGAATATGGAACCATGTAGAGCAACTGAGTAACATTGATAGTAGAGAAAAGTATTCTCTTCAAACTTGAAATTTGAACCAACCAGGGTGCCAAGTCCAAAAGAGACTTGATATGCTTGAGAATAAGTGACCCCAAGCAAACCATAAGGATCCTAAAGCATCAACTTCGAATCAAGAGAGTTGTAATCACCTCCAAGAAGGTGGAACAAGAGTCCCACGTGTGCCAATGTGATGGATAAGGATTCTCCATATTCTGTGCAACTCTGAAAATTAGTGCTAGCAATCATATAGGAATACATAAGAAGCATGGATCCAAGGAGGGTGAATGCTACAACTCCAAGCTTTGATCCTTCTTATATAACATCCAAGGGATCACTCTTTCGTAGACTAGCATAATCAATAGAAGAATCATGGAAGAACAATGATGAGATATGGAATCACATCTCTTCAATAATGTTGATGGAAACAACTTGTATGTTATCTTCGTGAAAAAAAACTTCATGGAAAATAGAGGAAGCCATAGAGGATGAAAGTTGAACTGGATCATTTGTTGAGTATTCTGCCATTTCTTCATGTACCTACAAACAACACTCTCTAAAATTCCTTATGGAAATTGTTTTGCATCGGACTAGCTCTGATACCATATTAGAATTTAGATTGCACAAAAATCAAAACACTAGGTTCTGATACATGTGACAATACAACCTAGATCTAGATAGCAAAAACAATCTCACTTAGAATTATTTGCACAAAGAGATAGCAAGAAAAAGAAGAGATATTGGTCATAACACCAGAGGAAAATCACTCGAATGGGAAGTTTTCCACTTTGATATTATTTATCAACATGATTACAATATATAGATTCTCTCAAGAGGAAAAATCGAGAGACATAGTGGCAATTCAAGTAGCTCACCATAATGAGGGCTTACCTAGATTAATCCCCCCACTAACTAACATTAATTTCATCCAACCCATACTTGGACCTCATGAATTTGTCAATAACGCCTATGAGAGCCTTGAGTGGATAAGTATCAACCTATGTGTGGAAACAAATAGTGGAGTAGTGGGGGAGTGATGACTAGTGGCCATTAATTACCCAAAGAGACCAAATCAAGCTTGTATTGCACCAAGGTTCCTTAAAACAAGGGATGGGCAGCGTATCTCCACAAAGAATTTAATGAGGGCGCATTGAATCCCAAAATGAAGGATAGTGGATAACATTGTGGAAAAGCAGGGCTATATAGGCTTTACCATAGTTCTAGGGTCAAATGTGGACAAACTATTGGTCCAAGACACCACACTAGGCACTAGCAAGCTACACCACATGAACTAGACACTAGGGCTCCAAATTACAGTGTTTCAACCTTGGTCTAAACTACTTAGGAACAATTCTAAGGTCCATGGCATGCAAATGATGGGAATATGTTACAACAATCATAACCCAACATTTTAATCAAAAAATTGGCTCAATATGTTCAATAAGTGTGCCGAAATATCCAAATATAGACAATGTAACTGTGCATCACCCTTTTATCCAATGGGTAAAACTAGTCATGTGTAAGTAAATGACAAGCAAAAAACTCATTTTTTACCATTTTACTTGGTGTAGCCATTGAAGGAAAATAACATATATATTCAAACTTGGGTTCTAGGAGCTACAAGCCATATTTCTTTGATCTATTAGTTGTAGGTAATTCTTCAGGCCTTGATCTTGCATTTCATCTCAGTCCTTTGTTTGTTCTGTCAAAAAATGGTTTTAGGATCACTCTCTTAACTTTGTATTATCATGGTTGCTACTATTATGGGGATAAGGATGACCAGGGACTCCTAGGCTCTACTATTGACCTGACATAAGTGATTGGTCACTAGTATTAGGCTAACAAACAAAACCATGTCCTAAAGTATGCATTTTTATGGTGAAAACCTTAAAAAAATCCCTTTTTTGCCAAATTTTGGATTGGAAAGGATGTATCTAACTAAGATGATGGTGCTTTTCAAGGATAAATATGATTGAATGGAAATAAAATGCTCGTGAAGCCATGGATAAATATTCTTTGAATGGTTTGGGCACAATACATGTACTCGGGGACAATGGTTTGTTGAATTTCTTCCTCTAAAAAAACATGCACAACCAAAATGTACTTCTCCAACACTTGATAAACTTATGGGATTAAAAAGTACACGTGTTTTAAGTGGGTAATGAGACCATACAATTAGGAATTAAGGACATCTACTTCATTAAAGGACTGTCTTTCCATGGTGTAAGGGTGCTCGTAAAGGGAGGGATTTGAGGTGAAGTGTCAAGCTCTGTAGATGATCTTATAGATACTTACTATCATACTCAAGGTAGAAAAAATAGCAAGCACCTTCCCATAAAGGAATTCATGGACCTTTCCATATGCACGATTATGTTCACTATCACTCGGGTGGAAGGATCTACCTCTCCACACTTGGCTTCAAGGGTGCATATGCAGTATTCTATAGATTGCATAAAGCCTTGTGTATTTTATTGGTGTAATGTTCTTATCATCAACATGAAAGATCAATTGAAAAAGTATCATATGATGGATTAGAAACAATTTGGATATGGTTCTATCTTATGCATATTCTTCCTAGAGTGGGTCCTTGCAGTCCATCCTAGAGTGATGAATCCTCTAGGAGAGACATGAATGCCATGGATGTAGAGGTGGGCCGACTTGGTGACTCATATAAGGGAGGTATGTCGATGAATAATTTCGTCCAAAATTTCTTGGACTGGTGGGACAGCCAAATTGTTGTTGTAGAGGACTATATGTATGCCAGAATGGAATTCTGACATGACCTTGAGCTGGTGCTTCCTCCTTACTGTTGTTGGGGTGCTATATGTAAGAAGCTACATTTTCTAAACCATGTGTTTTGAATTTTTGTGAAATATTTAAAATTTTTATTAAATTTTGATATCTTGAAGAAAAGAAAAAGGAAAAGATTATGCAATTATTTTTGGGTATGTGCATGGTAACTAACAAACTTTACTATGTGTGATGCAGACATTGGATTCACATTCCTAGAAGTGATGCATCTAACCTGTCACCGCAAAGAAGAAAGTGGGCACATTGGTGATGATAAAGAGGCAGGAAAGGATGTAGAGGACCTTCGAGAAATACAAAGGAACTTGGAGTGGCTAACGATGGGTGTTCCCATGACTTGGACTAGTAGTATTTGATGATGCATATAGTGCCTTGTGGTGGGAGCATATTTGTGGATATTATGCTTGTTTTGTTGTGTGGAAAAACAATTATGTGCTATTATAAGTCTCATTGGCCACATGAATCATCAATTGATTCATTCTAAGGAAAATTCCATTCCTTAGAATTTTTTTGACAGAAACTATATGTTTCTGGTCTATAGATTATGTATGCATCATTCACAACCCTGTAGCTTAAATTATGCACTTGGAACCTTTATACACTTTTGGTTCATGATGTGACTGTTTTTTATATTTTATACTTCTGATGTTGTTTCGACATTTACTTATATTATTAAATGGTTTTTGCATTTAAATTTCATGATTGTTTGTACATGCTTGCTTTGATTGAAATCATGCTAATGAGATATATGCCAATAAAGTATGTAGTTAGCTAATGAATCAACCAAACTATTTAGACTTCTAGGAACATGAATATAATCAATAAATTCAAATTGGCATTCTAGAAGATGTAGTCATAGAAAATTCTCATATAGTGTAGGATATCAAAATTAATAATGATTGTTTAATTGAGAAACAACCAACTGGGATTCTAGTTTGACAACGATATGACATATACCAAGGGTGATGGATTCGATAAGAAGCTTAATGACTATGCTATATTCTACAATTTTATTGGTTGCAAATATGAGAAAAGCGCCTCTTGAACTTAGAATTTGGTTGGTAGGTGAAAAGATCAATCATCCAGCGGAAGCAATGTTCTATGTGCTATAGTTGGTGTCATCCACATATCCTAGATAAGTGAGAGTCTCATATGAAATCTGCCAAGAAAAATACCAAACAAGATAAGAATGTGTGTGAAACAATTAATGTACAATATGATACAGAAAATACAACATGATAAAACAAGTATTGCGAGGCGTTAGTTCCAACGTGGAGTATCTATTCAAATAGAACACATTATGTGTCTCTGGGAGTGGTTCTCCATGATAATTAACTAAATCATAATCTCCCCATTTCAAGAGGGTTCTAATGATGAGTAGAACATATCGCATGGATTCAAACTTTCCATTCCCTACCTTATCATGGTCTTGGTCATAAACCAAAACCAAACTGCCTTTAGAAAAGAGTCGGGGATTGATGTTTTTATCATATTGGGATTTGACTTGTTTCTTTTGCACTTTACTGGTAAGAAAAACCTCTCGTCGAGTTTCATCAATATGTTGTAAATAGAGGAACCATACTTCTTCAAAAGAGGTGTTGGGTAGGATCTCAAAAACCAGTTGTAATGATGGAATCTCACATTCAATTGGAAATAATACTACAAGTTCATTTACCAACTGGAAAGGAGTGAATCCAGTCATGGTCTTAGTTGAGGTTTGATATGACCAAAGAGTGGAAAGCAACATGAGATTCCAATTATTCTTGCTCTTGTTAACTGTCCATTGCATCATGGTCCTCAAAACCTTATTGAAGGATTCTACTTGACCATTACACTGTGGATAGTACTATGAAGATAATTCTTTCTAAAGTCCTAATATGGTGATAAGTTATTGCATGAGATAATTCCAAAAATGAGACTTGTTATCCATAAGATTTCTCAAGGCATGCCAAACCTAGAAATGACGTGATTGAATAGAAAAGTTGTTGCAATTTTTCCTTTGTTATTAAATGTTGGGATCGCTTCAGCTAACTTAGTAAAGTAAATGACTCCCACTATTATTTAATGGTGGTTTTCGGCTGAAGGAGGATTGCAATTTATAAAATTGATGCCATGTTTCATAAATGGACCCATGGTAACTACAGATTGAAGTGGATCGGGATGAGCACACACTTTCTTCATGTATAATTGATATGGATGACACTTTTTGACAACATTAATATAATATTTAAAGAAATTAGGCCAAGAGTATCCTACGAGCAAGATTTTATGATTTGTAGCAAACCCAGAAAGGTGACCATCATGTGATCCATCATGGAAATCATTTAGCACTTTCTCATCTTCCTCATTAACTAAACATCATGCAATATTAATTCAATTCAATAACGGTACAAAGTATCCGAAATTATGAGGGTACCCCTAGGAAATGGTTAATCCACTTGGGGCTAGGAATCACGAGGGGGACAACAATTCAACTAAATGAGTCAGTTCTGTTATGGCGGAAGCATAAGAATGAGAAGAAGGAAAGTAGGAATACACTACACAGATGAACACATACACATAGACAATATGCAAGAATGTGAAATGATTTCTCTATTACTGGATAGATATGATTGATAATATCTATGCTTCTATAATACAATAGTTTACATGCTTATATAGAGAGTGTTGAGATGCTTGGGTGCCTTCCTGTTACGTTCAGTTACAAGAGAAGTTAGAATGGTTTTGTAAGTTCAATCATTATAGTCAACTGGAAGATAGAGAGATAGTCTGTTGAAGTTCAACTATTGCAAGTCGCAAGTCGAGGCTGCATGTCGACGTTGCGATACCGTGAGGTCGCTAAACTTGTCAAAGTTGCAAAATTTTTAGAAGTCATGTCACAGTTGAAACTTGTCAAAGTTGTGTCGACGTTGATGACTTGTCGCATTAAATGTTAGCATTCAGCAACAATGCCAACTGCGATATGGATCATACCTCCTTCCTTAAGAAACAATGGTCCCCATTGTTTGCTCATGAAGGTGAGGATACTTGTTAGTTAGTTCAGTAGAAGAATACCACTTTCCTTGGGATGGGAACTGTCCGACTTTAGCAACCTGAAACAAAGGAATTGTGTTCGGCCTTGTATGGTGTACTCGTCATCCTACAATTGTGTCGCAAGGAAGAGGATCCTGAACATCTGGATGGATGTCATCGGGTTCTTCTATTTACAAGTGGTTCTAATCCAACAATGGTGCATGATATGGTCGAAGTAGATCCTCATTGAATACTAGATGTAGACAAAGGCAGGAAGGAATGTTGAGTTGGAAAGCGTTTTCGCCAATCTGCTGAAGAATATTTTATGGATCATATCGCAAACGTTTCAACTTCTTGTGTGGGCTAGTGAAGCATTCATTCTTAAGATGTAACCAAACCTTATCCCCAATTTGAAATGAATTAGGGATACAATTCTTGTCATGTCGGGCCTTAGCTTTCGCGTTTTCTCTGTGCAACATGTCTTGTGCTTATCGCTCGATGTCACATATCTGATATCTAAACTTGAATGCTTTGTTAACTTCTCGTTGGTTGTGGTCGGTGTCGTTCGACTGTGTCGAGGAGCTGATCAAGTCGATAGGTGCTGAGGGTTGAAATCCGTAACAGATCTCAAATGGACTCTTGCCCGTAGAGCTATGTTGAGCACGATTGTAGATGTGTTGTATGTATGGAAGACTATCATCCTATGTTCGTTGATGCTTGTAGTTGTACATGTGAAGCAATTGTACTCCCAAGCGATTCACAACTTCCATTTGTTTGTCTGTCTGAGGATGGAAAGATGTTGAAAATGAGAGTCTTGTGTCTAGCTAATGCCAAAGAGTCTTCCAAAAGATGCTGACGAATCTGGCATCTCTGTCGAAAATTATGGTTGTTGGTAAATCATAGTGTTTCCAAACATGTTTGAAGAAGAGCTGAGCGGTCTGTTGCGTTGTTGTAGTCTTCTTGCATGGAATGAGAATTTCCATCTTGGAAAATATGTCAACTACTACTAAGATCGCATCATGCTAATGTTTGGTAGTAGTATATCCTGTCAAGTAGTCCATAGAAATAGATTCCCATGGTCAACTAGGAACTGGAAAAGGTGTGTACAATCCCTATCGTCAATTTGGCGGTTTAGCAATGGCACAAACCATGCATGATCGAATGCGCTTGTTGAAGTCGGTTTTAAGTGTAGTCCAAAAGAAATAATTCTAGAGAATAGCAAGGGTCTTATCTAATCCAAAGTGTCCTACATTCTTGTTGTAGTGTGCATCCCAAATGAGTTGTTGTTGATGCTCATCAGTCGGTACACAAAGATTTCCAAGCTTGTATAGCAAGGTATCTTTCAGGAAATAGTCGGTGGTTGATGACTTGTCAACTTGAATTTGTAGATAGACTGGTGAAAATTTGATGTCTTCCTAATACAACAGAGGCCAAGTAGTGGTGTCATATCCCTGCATACTCATCACTGTAAAAATGAGAGTAATGGGTGGTCGACTTAGACAATCGATGATGGTGTTAGCTTTACCTTTCTGATACTTAATTACCAACTGGAATTGTTGTAGTTAATTAATCCACTTGAGTTGTCGTGTTGTTTGTAGTTTCGACTGGGTTGGAGTGAACTGTAGAGGCTTATGGTTAGTGAGGATGATCATTTTCCTACCAAGTATGTAATGCCTCCATTGCTTTAGATCTTGCACAATGGCGTACAATTATTTTTCATATGTCGAATATCTTATAACAATGTCATTAAAAGTTTCAGAATGAAAAGCTACTGGGTGACTGGACTGAGTGATCACTGCGCCCAAGGCATAGTCCAATGCATCCATCTCAATCGCAAAGGGCTGATGCAAATAAGGAAACACAAGTACTGGTGCGGTGCAAAGCTTGTGTTTGAGCTTGTCAAAAGTTGCTTGTTGTGTCAATGTCCATTTAAAGACAGTTTTGCCACTTCCTTTCATCAACTGATTCAAGGGCTAGTCTATGTGACTGAAGCTGAGTATGAATCGTCGATAGAAATTCTCCAAACCAAGGAAACTTCTTAGTTCTTGAATTCTTTGCAGAATGGGCCAATCTTTGAGAATTTGTGCTTTGTCTGGGTCGAAATGAATTCCTACAAAGTCAATTACAAACCCCAAATATTTGATGTTGTTCATCGCAAAGGAACACTTGTCCATGTTCAAGTAGAGTCGATGTTGCTGGAGAGTGTCGAGGACTTGTTGAAGCTATCCAACATGTTCTTCCCATGATCGACTAAAAATCAATATGCCATCGAGATAGAAAATGACCCATTTGCCGACAAAAGGTCGAAGAATGTTATCCATATATCGCATGAAGGTCGCAGGTGCATTGGTTAAGCCAAAAGGCATGACTAACCATTCAAACAATCCTTCCTGACAGCTTGAATTTTTCCATACATCTAAGGGATCAATTGGAATCTGATGATATCCTGACTTAAGGTCAAAATTAGTAAAGAATATAGCACCTTTTAGACAGTCGATGAGCTCGTCTATCCACGACAGAGGGTACCGGTTCTTCATCGAAATTTTGTTGAGTGCCCTGTAGTCGATGCACATGCACCAAGTCCTATATTTCTTCGGAACGAGGATGACTGGACTTCCACAAGGGGAGGAGTTGGATCGAATATGACCTTTGTCGATCAATTCTTGGATTTGTCTATGAATCTCTTCATTTTCAAGAATGGATCTTTTGTAGACAGATGCATTAGGCAAAGAAGAACCAGGAGCAAGTTCAATAGAGTGTTTTACCTGGTAATGTCAAGGTACTCCGTCTGGAACTTGGAAAAGGTTCTAGTACTCATCAAGAATATTGTCGATCTACTGCTTCTGTCGGGATCTACACTAGTCGGTGACTCGACTGGTTGCTACAGTCTTCCTAGAATGTTGCAGCTTTATCATAATCAATGAGAACTTCTGAGCATGGTTGATGAGTGTTGGCAGGCGGTTTGGTAAGGAAGAATCGCAGCATCTCCGATTCTACGACACGTCAGATGAGGACGCGGAAGGAAGAATGCTCTATTAGTTTATGTGCTTTTTGAGTCGTTTGTATCGCAATAAGCGGGTTTTTGGGTCATTGGAGCATATGAGATGTAATTTTGAGTCATTTGTACCGCAAAATGCTGGTTTTTTGGTCATTTGGACCATGTCAGTTAGATTTTGGGTCATTTGTCCAGGAGTCAGTTAGGAAGTTGTTAGTAAGTGGACAAACATTGTAAAGGCAGAAGCCTATATATAGATAGAAAGTTGTAGGTCATGAGAGATAGATGAGGCGATGAGCTTTGATATGCGTTTTGTGCATATGTTCTGAGATCCAGAGATATTGTTGAAGTCTATGATCTGCAGAGGCATTGTATTGGGTTTTTGCAGCGATAATATGATGTGATGAAACTGTTCTGTGCAATCCTAGTGTGTCTTCTGTCTTTTGATGGTAATGCAATGTTTATTTGATGCAATAGTCGCTTTACTGTTATAACCTGCCGCAATAATGAATGTTTCTAGTAAATGATGCTATGAGTACAATAATGTCAAAGTGAATGCATATATTTATCGTTGAATGTTGCAATAAGATTAACTAGCTGATGCTGCAACATCCTCCTTCATTCAACAGAAACATGGTTCCATCCACTCTCCCTTGATCGCCTCAGGTGAGACCTCATATGCTCTGCAGGTGTTGTTGGGCAGGGTAAAACCTGTCTGGGCCGGTGCTCAGGGAGATCTCGGTGGGTTGGTGTTGATAGTGATGGGAGCCCATGTCAACTGGTTTGAGTCAACAAATGGTTTCGTTGTTGGGACCGTGTGTGAAGTGAAAGGAGGATATGGTGTGGCACCCGACAAAACCGGAGATCCAAGAATGGTTTGATGAGAAGTTGCAGGAATTCGCTCAAGAATAAAGCTGGAACACTCGACTGATAGTAGGTCAATGGGTAGATAGATATATTCACGATGGTCTACATGAGTGGTTCTTCTGTGAGTTCCCAGTCCTGTTGTTTGAATGGTTGGTGAAGTTGACCTTTTAGAAGAGGAACTTCCAAGGTGGCAAACCGGCGACCTAGACCCCCGAGTTGATTCAGGAGCTGCAAGAAGTTGATAATAAAGCGTCACATGCTGTCGAAGTGTGGTTCGATAGCATCCTAGAGGGCTATATCATAGAGTTCGCGGTTGATACTCAGAAATCCTATAGCGAAGCCAAAAGATTTTTTTTTTGTGAATCCCGAGGTAGCTTTCTGTTGTCGCTTCAATTGTCGATTAAGATGCTTATTTGTGAAAAGGTTATATTGAAGATGCATCTTGATCAATAGACAGTGTGGTGGGCGGAGATCGTGGGTACCGTGATAGTTGGGGGGCGGTACATGGAATGATAAGGGGTAGATGGGTGCAGGTCATGATGACACTGTGAGTGAAGCCAAGGAAGAAAGTGGTCTTATGAGGGGAGGAGCAAGCTTACGACAAGAAAAGAGGTAGAGGACAGGAGAAGGTCCTGCTATGGTCGAACCGCAAGGCTGTGAAGGAAGACCACACAGGACGAAGAGACCTCACAGTACTGACAAGGACAACCAGGCTACACCCAGGATAGAGGCAGGACCAAACCCAAACACCAACGTACCCACACCTCCGCTCACTATCTCTCAGATAGCAAGAAATACCACTTCGACACTGCCAAGTTCATCAATACTACAGAAGTTAATCAGTAGTAGTATAGTGAAAGGAGGAAGGAAGCCTAGAATGGTGAGCGATGATGCTAAGTTACCATTGTTCCATAGGATTGGGATGGACAACCCAGAATAGTATTGGTTTTTGTGTGAAGCAGTCTGGACCGTAAAGCAGATCACCGATGATGTCGCTAAGAAAGGACAGTTAGCAACAACCCTACGAGGTCGTGCAATAGATTGGTTTATGAATTTTGTTTGAGTTCCTACAGGAGCCCCAAAGAAGTCACTATATGAGATTCGGGATGGGTTGATTGCAGAATTCAGAATGCCCAAGTTTGAGGCTCAATATATTACGGAATTGAAAGAAATTAAGCAGCATCCCAATGAGACGGTGTGGGATTTCGACCAGCGATTCAAGACACTGATGGAAAGGGTTAGTTTCGATATGAGCACCATCCAACATAAAGAGTTGTTCATCACGGCACTGCTACCACATATTCGGCTACCATTGATGCAACAAAACATCTCGACGCCCAGTGAAGCTCTGGAAATTGCAAAGCGATTGGAGGCGTCGCCGATTGGAGAAAATGCAGCCGGGATGTCACAGATACAAACACAACTCGCTAACTTGACTATACAGCTACAAGATTTGAAGAAGGGCAAGGAGCAGCATGAAGAAGTATGGTGTACGCGATGTCGACGAGAAGGGCATATGAACGACAATGGCTCAGATTTCCGCAATTATTTGGTTTCAGGAGTGCCAAATCCATTGAATGGTGGTAGCATGCCGTGGTGTCGCGTCTGCCATGTATACGGGCATAGCCATGACAATTGCCCATACATGGTCATAACTGTAGCTAGGGTTTTACCCCTAGCTTGTGCCAATGAGCACCTACTAAGGAGAATGGACTCCTTAGTAGCAGTTCAGTATATTAAACTAATTATGCAATAAACAAAACATTAAATTATTTCTAATACAAGCATGAAGCATAAACACCAAAATGAAAGAATGTCTTTGTATTGATGTTACCTTGAGTGTCAAGGTTGGTGAAGCCCTTTGCAGTGTCCAAGAGGATGCTCCAAGCTTCAAGAATGCTCCTCCTCCTTCTCCAATGTTGGGAATGGGCCAAAGGTGGCTCTCAAGGTGAAAATAGTTCAAAGGTGAACTAGGGTTTCGAGAGAGATTTTGGCAGAGTAAGGGTGCTTGTGATTGTGGATATGGAATAAGGGATCTCCATCACCTATTTATTGTTTTTTTGGTGGTGGAGTGCTGACCCATGGTTTTAGGAAACACATAGTTTTGGGCAGTTGTATAGGGTTTTTTCCTCCTTTTCCTCATTATTTTATATTTTTTATTCCTTTTTAGGGGATTTTTGCTATTTTTGGAGGAAAAGGGGGTTTTTTAGCCTTTTTTAGGCTATTTTGAGGGTTTTATGGCCTTTTGGAGGCATTTTAGGCCTTTTGGAGGCTTTTTAATGGGATTTTAATGAAAAAATGGTAGGAACATGGACAAATGAGCCATATAATGTGGTAATGAGGTAGTGAACACTTTTTGAGTGTTAACAGATTGCCCCCTGATGTGCGAGGTCAGGAGCTAATCGTATGGCCGATGGACATCATAAGTCATGAATGGTTTTCCTGGGATGTGGAGAGAAGAGAAGAAACAAACTGGAGCCCGGAACAACGATCCCGAACAACTGCAAGGACTAAAAGTACATAACCTCAATAATGGATGAGGAATCCTCTAATCATATGGACGAGGCGGGCATTCCCATGCTCGTATCAGGATATAACATAACAATAACAATGGGGTCCAAAAAATGGGGACCTGAAATATACATGACCTCAAATACTGACTGAGGAATAATCTCAATATATGGACGAGGCGGGCATACCCATGCTCGTATCAAGATACATAAACATAACTGTAAGGCCCGAAAAAAAGGGGGACCTGTAAGATACATGACCACTGTGTACATCATAAGAGTCCAGAGGAGACACAAATCTGGGACATACTGCTGAACGGATCATGTGTGAACTGCAGAACTGGTGCACTGGGACAATCACCAGTGCTACTGAGTGTGGTACCAAAGGAACTGATGAGCTGCTGGATCATAATGACTGGGGTCATACTCTCCATGGTACACTGGACTGGAACTGAAATGGGTACTCAAGGAAGCGTGGAACTGGAGGGCTTCCGAATACAAACGCCAACGCAGCCCGGACATCCACGGGAACATATAACGGGGTGTTCCGAAGTGACTCACCAATGTGCTAGAGTCGGGGGAAATCCGGGGTCTTCGACAAAAAACTGATGGGATATAATCCTACGCGATCCTCAACGATGCGATCAAGGTGCTGAAGTCGAGCATGTGAGGAACAACCACTCGGAGAGGCAATGATGTCTCCTCTCGGAATGATTCGTAGGCACCTACCACAGATGGTGATAAGTCCAAGGCGTAGGGACCTCTGGGCCTATCCTCTGGAATAGAGGAGCTGTCGTCGACAGAGGGAGACCTGCAACTATCAAGGCAATGATGTTTCCTTGACAGAAGCGCGAGGTACAAGAACGAAATGTGATAGTGCTGATGGCAGGACTGATAAATTGTGTGGGGACAACTGGGCAAGTAGAGCGGGTGGAATCAAACTTCCTTTGTTCAGAGTATGATAATGGAAATGATCTGGCAGCATATGAAACTGACGAAGGGGAGAGGGATCATAGCTGTATGGGATCTGGGTAAGTTACTGGGCTGAGGGAGACTCAAGCTGGGGTACAATGGCAGAAGACTGCAGAATACTCTGAACAAAGGCGACCTGATTGGGGGTGCTGCCGATATGATAGATCAAAGTGCCAAGAGGCACGGGGGAAAACTTCTTCATGGGTTAAGGAACTAGAAGAAGTGCGTGTATAAATTGATACTGTCGTGTGGATTTTACGAGCCCAGGACAGTTCATGCTCGTGGTTGCTTTCAATTTTAAGGAGTCTGAAAGCGATAAGAAGACTCTGAGGTAGTGGAATGGTACTGTCGTGTGGATTTTACGAGCCCAGGACAGTGCATGCTCGTGGTTGCTTTCAATTTTAGAGAGTCTGAAAGCAAGTAAGAAGACTCCAGGGGGTTGCTTTTTCGTAGATTTAGTCTCCAAGGCCCAAAGAAGCATAAAAGGATGCAATGAAGAACTCTTCTAGCCAGTGTGACTAGAGTATTCCTTTTTCGTAATTAGTCTACCAGGTCCGGAAAAGGGTTAAACTTATACCAGATAGACGCCCTTTCAGGTACTTTAACGAGCATGAAAGGAAGCAAGATTGCTCGGCGATCTTTTCATTCTTTTAGGAGTCAGAAAAGAGCTTAACGGAAACTCCCTAAGTGCCTTTTTCGTAAAGGACTTGTCCGGCCCGAAAAAGGGATAAAATTATACCGAACAAAAGGAATGGCCAGGAAAGGAGGAAGTGTTCAATCAAGGTTTAGTAATGATGACCAAGAACGAGGGTAGGTGGGAACACTGATGGACCTCCTTGCGGGGTAGATGAAATGGTGGCAAAATAACGAAACATTTGCAGTATGACAGGAGTGAATGGCTCATGTAAAAATGTGGAACAATCCGATGGCGGCCGATGTGGCACGCAAACCGAGGCAGCAAGGTGTTGGGACACAATGTTGAAATTGTACCAAGTGAGAGCGAGAAATGATCTCAAGCATCATCACAAGCTCGGAAAAATGAATCCGGCGATATAAAGGATGTCAAAAATGGGTGACGGCCGATGTGGCACGCAAACCGAGGTGACGGGGGCATTTTGAAAAATTCCCGGAAAATCTGGAGGTGAGAGCGAGAAATGATCTCAAGCGTCATCACCAGCTCGGAAAAATGAATCCGATGGTGCAAATGGTGCGAATCACGGAGGCCATGAGGACTCCGGAATGGTCAAAGGAAATAACTAGGTGTATAAAATCAAATCTACAAGTGATATGTGACCTCAAAAAATGGTTGAGATCACAAGTGTGAAAAAGTGAGCAGGGTTAATGACTTGTCCCCATGCTATGTGCATGGGGTTTGTGATTATGGATCACATATGTGTTGGTTTGAACAATGGGTTCATTGACGTGTTGAGATAGATGTGATGGGGAAGGTTCAAAATGATTGATCATGCCCCCTATCCCAGGGTCGAGGGAATCTATTATGCCCCTTGACTCAGAGGTGTCAAGGTGGTGCTCTTTCTGACGAACGGGGGGTACATCAGGCCATGTGTCAATGTGGTGCTCTATAATGGCGGGGTCAAGACCGGGCATTTCGGTATAGGACCAGGCAAAGACATCACGGAATTCTCGGAAAAGGTTTATGTAGTCCTCAATCTCTTGTTTACTGCAGAATGCTCCTAAAGTAATGAGTTCAGGGGCACGTCCTGGAGCAGCGATATCAACTTGGATGACAGGTGAGATGTTGGCCATGTTACCTTCCTCGAAGGCATCAAGAGCAGGAATAGGGTCCTTGAACCAGTCGACCTTGGTGGGGAGGAAGTCTTTGGATTCGACCGCGTATTGGGTAGCGGTGCTAGAGGAAGACGCTTCTGGGATGAAGTAGGAACGATGATGCATATCATCCCAGGGATAATCCGGGGCGGTAAGGGCCTCAAGAATCTCCTCATCGGTACGGAAAATTTGTGTCGTCAAATCGGTTGACGAGGGAGTAGTGGTGGAAGAGATCATATAGATGGTATTAACCTCTCCGGAAGGTGAAGAGTCTGGGGGGTAGATCTCCTCAATGGTAGGTGGTGCCGTCTCAAGATCCAGATTGTTCATCTCATAGAGAGCCGCTCTGTAATCCGGGAGATCGGGACAATGATGTGAATAGTGCCCATAAATACCGCAGATGGCGCAGGAGTGGTTGGTACATAGGGACTTATCTTTAGGATTAGGAGTAGGGTTTAGTTCGACAGTTGGGATGTTAGGATCGTCATCGAGCATTTGCATGTGCTTCTGCAATGCGGATAACTGTGGGCATTGGTGGGTCGCATGGCCCAACTCGTCACACAGCGAGCATTTGGGAGGAGCACGAAACACTGGAGGGTTCTTGACTGTCTTTGGAGGTGGTACAGCAGTGTAAGGTTGAGGACCTCTGCCCCCAGTGGGTTTGGGAGTAGGAGGAGGTGTCGTGGAGGACGAAGGGGTAGAGACACCGGGAGGTGGCTGAGTGGTAGTAGCCATGGGTTGCACCGGCTGGAGGACGACATCAGGTGTCGGCGGGCGAACGGGAGGCGAAAGATACCATACAGGTAATCCCAAGGTTAACCCAGGGAGGCTAAGGGTAGCCATGACCGGGGCGCTTGCTACTCCCGATGGAGGGACTAGGAAGGGGGTCGTATGGATCGGTGTAACACCAATGTGGCTAGGTACCAATGGTGGTTTAGGAAACAAGGGTGGTTGAGTGTTAGGTGGTAGATTGTCGTGGGACAAGGTACATAAGTCAGAGACTTCGGGCGTAGATGACGGCGGAGGAATGGATTGAAAGGTGGAGGTCATCGGCGCGTCTGAGTAGACTCCAGGCCCCGTAGAGGAAACAAACGAGGTGGTGGCGGGAGAAACAGGTTGTTCAACCATGGGGAGAACATTTTCCGGTGCCGCCGGAGCACTGGGATCATAGTAGGTGAGCTGGTCAATCTTAACCACGCGTCCTTCATGGGGGAACATCATGGTGCGAAAGACAGAAGAGGCAACCGCCCGCATGGCATACATGTAGCTGCGGCCAAGTAGAAGGTTGTAATCCAATTGGGCATTGATTACCTCTATGTCAATAAGAACTGTTTTACCACCTAACTGGACTGGAACGTTGGGTAGAAGGCCTTGGGGCTGGGCCGAACGACCGTCGTAGGCACGTAACGCAGTGGTGGACTGCTGGAGAGGAGGGGATCCTAGCTTCTGCCATACAAATGTAGACATAACGCATGTGGAGGCACCCTCATCGATGATGCACCGATGGATAACAAGATTCCTAACGGAGACTGTAACTTGGAAGGCTAAGCTGGAAGGTAGGCGTGGTTCAGACTGGTCTAAATCAAACGCCATCAAATGTGAATCAGTTGGGTCAATCCCCCCGATGGCGGAAAGTAAAGTCTTGCGCTGGGAAGGGCAGTTCTTCAAGACTTCTAACGCAGACATGGCTGCGGGAGATTGGGCTAGGTCGTCTACGATGTTGTAGTTTGACGCAGCGCGCGCGTTAGGGTTATTGTTGATTCGACGTAGTGGGAAACGAGGTGCTTTCGCAGCGCCGTCTGTGGGAGGCGGAGGGATACGTAACGCCTGATCGGTGGGGTGGGCGTTATTAGTTTTATCCGTGGGAGTGGCTTCAGAGGTGGAGCCATATTGGTTCCGACGGGTCTGGAGGTTGACGTCAGCTGATGACATCATCAGTAAGTGGTGGGTACCTGAGTCAAACATGGGTTGATCAGGGGCAGCGTAGGTGATCTGTTGTTGTTGGGGTTGCACGTTAGCTTGAGGGGCCAACGGCTGAGTGTTCACCATGCCTTGGGTCGGTAAGGGGTTTTGCAGCACCAAAGGGGGTTGCTGAGGTTGGGGGGGGTTGGGCGGTGCTTGGGGAGCCGCATGCCCTTGGCGATGGGCCTCGTCAACCCAAAGCTGCCGAGCTCGCTCCAAGTGTGGGCAAGCATGGGTGTAATGTCCATAGACCCCGCAAATAGAACAAGGGTGATTTGTTCGGAGATTGGGGTTTTTGGCCTGCTTGGGCGGGCGATCAGGGTTTTGATTAGCGGGTGCCGCATTGTTGATGTCAGGGGGATTAGCCGGTTGACCAGCTTGGTCCGCAGGTTGGTTATTTCCCCGATTATGGCCTTTGCCGCGGTTCTGTTGGCCCTGGTTACGTTGGTTATTCTGGTTTTGCTGCGGGTTATGTTGGGCGTAAACTTGCCCTTGGGCAGCAGGTGGATTTTGAGGTTGCGCAGGTGCAGGAGCAGGCTGCGGAGGATGATATGTAGGTTGAGGCTGAGCAGGTGCAGCAACTTGAGGGGATTGCTGATAGGACTGCGGAGCAGGTTGTGGATGTGCCGCAGGGGCTGCCTGGGGCGGATAATAAGCTGGTGGGGCTTGTGAAGGCGCAGGAGCCGGGGCGGTCTGCTGATGGTAGTAAGGCTGAGGGGCGACTGAAGGAGCATAAGCAGGAGTCGCATACCCAAAGCACTGAGGTGGACACGAAGGTCCATGGGAATGGTGATGTGTCATGGGAGCATACGAGTTGGTTGCTCCAGACTGTGAAGTAGCCCGCGAAAGGTCGGGGCCAGGGGTAGGACGTGCTATAGAAAATGGTTGGGGATGCGAAGAAACATGGCCAATGATACCATCTGCAGCGTGGGATGCCCCCGGCGCATCATGATGGGAGGACTCGCCGCGAGGGGCGTCAGGTATAATGGTATAAAGGTAACCCGACTGGGCGTAAATGAGGTCGAACTGCTGTGCCTTAAGGATGGCCTCTTCTTCAGACTGGGGTCTTTCTGAAGCTACATCCTTAGCGATGACAGGAAGCAGGGACTTGAGGAACCAATCGAGGAAGATACGGTCATCTAGTTTAATCTTGCATAAGCTACGGCGTCTACGCCACTCATGGATGTGGTCCGTGATATGGGTAGCCGTGTTTTGTCTACAAGATAGAAGGATCTCAACGCCCGCGTCATAGCGGACTGGCAACTGGAAGAACTGCAGGAAGGTCGAGGCCAGGGAAGAAAAGGTGGCGTGGGTCCCATGAGGCTGCTCAATATACCACTTGGCTGCAGAGCCAGTGAAAGTGCGCTGTAAGAGACGGAGGCGAACAGAGTCATCCACAATGGAGTTAGAGGAACACCATAGGTGGAAAGACATGATGTGGTTCTGTGGGTCCTCACCGGCCTTACCCTCGAATTTAGGGATGTCAGAGGGTAGTTTGGTAGGCATATGAGGCCACATAGGGTCGTGTCGAATAGGATCGTTAGTCAATCTGGCCAGGTCAGGTAGGTTGAGGCTAGCCATGAACGGCAAACTGGAAGAAGGCTGTGACACAGTAGTGCTGTGGACCAAGTTGGGGCCAGTGCCCCCAAGTGGAGGGACAAGATTTAGGGTGGTGCCCCCAAGTGGGGGAACTGAGGTAGTGGAGGATGGTCCAGCACCACCATGGGTAGTGTGAGCCACTGATGTAGTGGGGATAGGTATTCCCGCTGTGGGAATAGGTACCGTGAGGGGAACGGTAGATGGTTGCCCCATGGAGGGCATACCAAAAACAGGTGTAGTAACTGGTGTAGTGGTGGATGTGCCACCAATGGTCCCTATGACGAATGGAGTGGAAGTCGTACCAGCCATGGGGCTAGTAGGGGCAGTATAAATAGGGTTCTCAGACTCTTCGTCAGAATCAGAGGTAAAGTAAGGTGCGTCACTATCTGGTGATGGAGACCTACGTCGCTGACGGGTGGAGTCAAGTGACAAGGCTCTAGATCTGTGATGAGTGGTATCAACGGACAATGATCGGAATCTATGACGAGTGGTGTCGAGAGAACCGTGCTGTGGGGGCTCGCCCCTGAGGCGTCGAGAATGTCTCGGGGACTCAATGGTGACAGATGGTGTCTAAATCTCTGTGGGTTGAGGTGAGTATAAAAACAGCTCAAAAATCCTAATGCAACCGAGTGTGCAGAAGGAGAGCTAAAGAGCAAGGCACTCAGGCCAACAACCAACTCAAAACACCCACTGCAACAGCTGTGCTACAATAGGTGGAGTAACAACAAAGATGGTCAGAATACCAACAAGCAGCAGGTTTCCTAAAAAAGAAAAATGGTGGACTCACTAGACCAAGGGAGGTAAAGGAGCATGCAAACACCTAGCTAAAAGTATTCTGACTTAACTAAACATATCCTCTGCAAGGTGATGAAATCCAAGTCAGACAATATGAGTAGGAAAGCCAAGTGGCTATGATATCCCCCTACCGGGAGGGATACCGGGTAGTCAATCCTAGAAGAATGGCAACTAAGATACCCCGTTCATGACACGTCCAGAAAGGTGAATCTGCCGTTTAGTTCGTTGACCGCAATACCCCTATACAGGGATATCCCGCGAACCGCGAAAGGTAGCCCTTCGGTTACTGAATGGAGTGCGGTATTCCACTCAGGCCTCCGGAACCAGTCTCCCGACTTCAACCCTCCTAAGGGAGAGGCCCTCTGATAAACTGGTCGTGACCGTGCCAAAAAGTACTAGGGGATTTTGGTTCCCTAGTTGGACAACAACTATGTCTCAAGTGAAATAACCAAGGGGTGTTATTGGAAGCCTATCCCCCTGATCCTACCTAACTACAATGATTCTTTTGTGTTCCCCAAGTGGGGTTAGAATGTTGGTTTAGTTAGGTACTTTTTAAGGCTCACTTGATTTAATGTGACAGAGTGTGTGCTCGTGAGGTGTTGAACCCAAAAACAGAAGTGCCACAAGGGAGGGCAACTTCCAATCTATCAATAATGCTGAAATTGATTCTTTTAATTTGCAAAATTTTCTGAAATAAAAATACTGAAATTTTAAAAAGATTCTGTAAAAGGAACAGAAATTATGTTGCAGAGAGGCTGTAAGGAAGTAGGCTGCAGGTGGGACAGAGGGCTGTTCAAATGCAGAAAATATTGCAGCAAGAGGGGCTGGGCTCAAAAACAGAAAAAGAGCAGAAATCAGACCGCGGGTCTGTGGCGGGTCAGAACAGGCCGACCGCGGGTTTGAATGAAACAGCGGCGGTCAGGTCGCGGCTATCGGGCCAATAGTTGCAGTCGGGACGCAGGAAACAGGGGAAAAGGCACAGTCGGGTCGCGGCTATCGGGCCAACAGTGGCAGTCGGGACGCAGGGAAACTGGAAAAAGACACAGTCGGGTCGCGGCAAAATGGCTAACAGGCGCAGTCGGGACGCGCGAAAGAGGCAGGAAGCCGCAGTCGCGACGCAGGAAAAAGGCCGACAGGCGCAGTCAGATCGCGGCAAACAGGCTGATTAGCCACGGTCGGATCGCAGGTAACAGACTTGAATCCGCCGGCAGAGCGTCGGAAGCAGTCTGAGAGCCACGGTCGGATCGCGGGTAAAGACCTGAAAGGCGCGGTCGGGACGCGACTGCAGAGGAAAAAGACGCGGTATGCAGCGGCCGAAAGGGACAGCCGAAAGAAAAAATTTAAAAAAGGAAACCAGAAATTCGAAAACTAGCGGAGTCGCCAAAACTGTAGCTAGGGTTTTACCCCTAGCTTGTGCCAATGAGCACCTACTAAGGAGAATGGACTCCTTAGTAGCAGTTCAGTATATTAAACTAATTATGCAATAAACAAAACATTAAATTATTTCTAATACAAGCATGAAGCATAAACACCAAAATGAAAGAATGTCTTTGTATTGATGTTACCTTGAGTGTCAAGGTTGGTGAAGCCCTTTGCAGTGTCCAAGAGGATGCTCCAAGCTTCAAGAATGCTCCTCCTCCTTCTCCAATGTTGGGAATGGGCCAAAGGTGGCTCTCAAGGTGAAAATAGTTCAAAGGTGAACTAGGGTTTCGAGAGAGATTTTGGCAGAGTAAGGGTGCTTGTGATTGTGGATATGGAATAAGGGATCTCCATCACCTATTTATAGTTTTTTTGGTGGTGGAGTGCTGACCCATGGTTTTAGGAAACACATAGTTTTGGGCAGTTGTATAGGGTTTTTTCCTCCTTTTCCTCATTATTTTATATTTTTTATTCCTTTTTAGGGGATTTTTGCTATTTTTGGAGGAAAAGGGGGTTTTTTAGCCTTTTTTAGGCTATTTTGAGGGTTTTATGGCCTTTTGGAGGCATTTTAGGCCTTTTGGAGGCTTTTTAATGGGATTTTAATGAAAAAATGGTAGGAACATGGACAAATGAGCCATATAATGTGGTAATGAGGTAGTGAACACTTTTTGAGTGTTAACAATAACCCCGAGGAATATTTATTGTACGTTTTGCAAATCGGTGGGTCATGAATGAAAAGGATTGTCGTGCATATGGGTTGCTAGAAGAGAGAATGTATGAGGCATTCTATGTAAAGGATGACCAACGTGCTGTACAATAGTCGCAACCGCATCCGCAGGTAGCGTAGCCGCTACCTCAACCGCAGATGCAGTTTGTACCACACCAACAGCAACCGCCACAGTTCATGCCGCAATATGCTTTGATGCAGATGGCTCCACAGTAGCCACTGTATACACAACAACCACAGTATGCACAGCAAGGGCAAGGAATGCAATCGACACCAATGTAGCAACAGTTCAACCAACCACAGTACCAACAACAGGGAGGATTCCGGGGAGGATACCGGGGAGGACGTGGCAGAGGATTTGGTCATGGAGGAGGATGAGGTGGTCACGAAACTATTCAATGCTATCACTGTGCGGTATGGGGACACTACCAGCGCGACTATCCACTGCTGCAGAACCAGTGTATGTTCTGTTTTGTTAACGATCACATGGTTGAGAATTGTCCACAGTTGATTGCGCAATGGCAAGCAGGAAATACTCCCCAGTTGTAGAACCAACCTCAGGCATAGTAGCCTACCCAGAACCAAGTGCAGCAACCAGTGCAGAACTAAAATATGTGTCCTAATCAGAATCAGAATGTGAACCCACTCAGGAATCTACCGCTGAACCAGACCCAGGGTGCGAATATAGCGACAATTTATGCAGAGCCAAAACCGCAAGATTCTTCTATTGTTGTGGTCACTCATGGAGGAAATACAACTGGAGAAGATAGCTCACTATTCTGGTTAGCCGGACAAAAGAAGGTATCATTTGACATTAATGCAAAGTGAAAAGTATTTCTTCAAGCGCGTTGTGCACTAGAAAAGGACCGAGGTAAAGCTATTATGTATGACATGCCCTCTAATTTTGATACTACTTCGGGAGCTGGCCCGTCACGGCGGTCCAGCACACTTCAATCATTTTTGGAACATTGTTTATCCCTAGAAAGAGATCCTGATGCTCTTGCTGCGATTGAAGCTTTGTTGCGGTGACCAGCCCATGATCGACAAGAGCTAGCGGTTAATTCTTTACAACGACGGAAGATGGGTAAGGAGATGCGGATGAATATTCAAATTGGTGACTACAATGTTGATTCGATTATTCTGGATCTTGGTTCGGATGTCAACATCTTGACCAAGCAGGCTTGGCAGAAGATGGGGATTCCCCCATTGAGTTGGTCTCCTGCACAACTCCGATTAGCTAATCACGCTAAGGTGACATCGATTGGGAGAGTTCCATGAATGGTGGTGGACATTGAGGGAATGAAAACATATGCCCAATTTGATGTAATAGAAGTAGTCAAGGGAGGAATCTCTTATCTAGCACTACTGGGGATTGGATGGGCTAATGATAGTGGAGCTGTAATCAACTTCAAGCGACGGATGATGACTTTTGAAAATCGCGATCTTAGAGTTATCGCCCCGTTGGATCTGGCTAAAGGACGTTGCTACATAGAGTTAGTGAAGGATGACGATCCCAGTGGATGGGACCATGCATTCAATATCTCTGAAGATTATATCCATCTGACTGCCCATGGTGAGTTGGGATGGCGCAGTGACAGCTCTACGTCTTCCAACTCTGATGATGCACTAGAATATTGGCAGAACCGCTTGCATGAGGTGTCGCTCCATAAGTGTGGGTTGATCACACAGTCATTATGCCGTGTCGCAACTGAAACGGTTATGCTACCAATATATGAAGGACTGCCTGGCTTATCAGACTTTCTGACAGATTTCTAGGAACGATTTTCTAAACCACGGTGATTGCTGGCATTAAACGAAGCACTAAAGGCTGCTCCAGCACGCTGGTGGGAGTCACACAAGGCATCAATTGATGGATGGTCAAAATGCAAAAGATTGATGATGGTACGCTTTGGTGATATTGAGGTTTACCACACTAGGAAGTATGATGGTCAGAACGATCCTGGTGGTCACTTAATGGAGTGTCAGCGGTTATGGGTATCACAACCTAGAGACAAATGGGTCCATGCATTTATCCATACATTGGATGAGCTGCCACGATCATGGTATACTGCAACTGAGTTGTGAGGAGAAATTTATAATTGGCTAGAGCTCACAGTGTGTTTTACCCATACATTCAGTTTTGCGGATGCTGATCCAGAAGTCAATAATGCATTACAGCTCATCCGTGATGTAATTCTACAGGTTGTCCTAGTGGCATATCCTGCGGATCTGCATACGCACTACCAGATGCAGTCTCTCATGGAATGCTTCAATATCAGTGGTGGACCAGAATATGGCGATGATCCATGAAATGTGAATATCCCAGAATCAGAGGGAAGTCGTGCTGTGGTACCACCTGATGCGCCAAGCGATCCGATCAGTCAGCCGGTAAAGATCTGCACGATTAACATTGGGGAAGAGGACAATCCAAAGTTCGCAAATGTCGGGGATTACTAGGATGATTAGCTAATAAGCAAGGTCACTGATTTAATCCATGAGTTTCAAGATGTATTTCCCACAAAGTTTTCTTACATGAAGGGGATTCTTGCCGACTTAGGGAAGATGAAGATTCCATTAAAACCAGATGCTAAGCTAATTCGGCAGCGACCCTATCGATTGAATCCACGACATAAGGAGAGGGTCAAGGTAGAATTGGATCGCATGTTGTACATCGGTATCATTGAACCAGTCGAGGAGTTGGAATGGATTAGTCCTATGGTGGTACAGGATAAGAAGACTGGCGAGGTGCGCATTTGCGTCAACCTCAGGAAGCTAAATGATGCATGTTTGCATGATCCGTTCCCAACCTTGTTTACTCAGGAAGTGCTCAAAGGTCTGGGTGGCTAGGAGATGTACTCTTTCATAGACGGGTTCTCTGGTTACCATCAGATCCGCATTGCAAAAGAAGATCGCAATAAGACAACTTTTGTTACCGAATGGGGCTACTTTCAGTACACTGTGTTGCCAATCGGCTTGAAGAATGCACCTGCGATATATTCGTGGGTTGTCGTTGCTGCATTCAAAGATTTCATTTAGAAGTTTTTGCAGGTATACATGGACGATTGGATGGTCTATGGTTTGGTCTGCGATCATCTGGCGAATCTGCAGTTGATGTTGTAGCAATGTCGATAGCAGCAGATATCGTTGAACTTAAAGAAATGTATCTTCTATGCACCGTTTGGCATATTGTTGGGTCATATTGTGTGTAAACAAGGATTGTTGGTCGACCCAGCAAAGATTGCGCTCATTCTGATTTTGACACCGCCGACTACTGTTAAGCAGTTACGGGCGATGCCGGGACACACAAGGTATTATCGTAAGTTCATCAGGGTTTATGCTGCAATTACTGCCCCTATTGAAAAGTTGTTGAAGAAGGATGCGGTATTCCAGTGGAGCCTTGAATGTCAAGATAGCTTTGAGACACTAAAGACGAAGATGGCTTCGATGCCGATATTAGTATTTCTTGACTAGAGTAAGGAATTCTATGTTCATGTTGATGCCTCATTGATCATGCTGGGAGTAATGTTGGCCCAGCCTAACGAGGGGGATCTTGATCACCCCATTGTTTTTTTCCAGTTGGAAGTTGTCATCTGCAAAAAGAAACTACACTACTATGGAGAGGGAAGGTTTGGCGATGGTTTACGCATTGCAAAATTTTTTCCATTACTTACTAGGAGGCCATTTCAAGATGTTCACAGATCATTTTGCATTAAAATACCTGGTCAATAAGCCTATGTTGGGGGGGAGGATCTGTCGATGGCTACATCTGTTTCAGGAGTTCGATTTTGAAGTAATTGTGAATCCATGGCGGTTAAATGCTGGCCCGGATCATCTCTCCCAGATTGAAATAGGGGAGGAGCCAACTAACATTGAAGATGGGTTGCCTGATGCACAATTATTTAAAGTTGGATTCGCTGATGGATATTTTGAAGAAATCATTCAGTTTCTGGAAACCGGTACCACACCAGAGGAATTCACTACTAGTAAGAAGAAGCAGTTGGTAGTCAAGGCTGTAGACTTCCAGCTAATTGCAAGAGCGCTATACAAGATGGGTGCCGATGAGATATTGCGATGGTGTGTTTTGCAACATGAGAAAGAGCAGATCCTTTCCAAAGCACATGCAGGAGTGGCTGGAGAGCACTATGGTGGTCGTGCGATGGCAAGGAAGGTGCTTCGAGCGGGTCTCTGGTGGCCTACGCTGCACAGTGATGCGATAGATTATGCACGGTCCTGCGACGTTTGTTAGAGAACCAGGAAGTGTAACGTCCCCTTCCATAATCAAAGGTGGAGAAGGAAACATTAACAACACACCGGGCTTTTGTAAAGACTTAGCCTCAATAGTTTTACTAAGAAATTCATGGACAAATAAAACTTATGGATACATACTCATATTCCACTAACACAATAGAATTAAACAACGTACATACACACAATTACTTCATGCATTCAACATACCCATATCAATCATACATGTAACAATCATTAATTATCATATTGCATAAAACATGATGCCTTTCATTTCCTTAACATGAATAATTAACATTCAGATTGAACACATTGTAGAAAACAGAATGTATATAATTTAATTCACAAGAATATTTATCTTGAAAAGTGAATGTCCAACAACTGGCTACGTGAGGCCAACATTCCACCCAACCGTAGATCTCTATCCAGCCTATATTCTTTCAACTGAGAGATCACCCCCGAGCTGGGCTGTGTATCCACTAAGGAGTAACTAGCTGCGCTCACTCACAGCCATGGTTTCGGTCATCAGCTATGCTAAGCCAACACACCGTTGGGTTTATCAAGCATACAAGAAGATAGAGGAGGGTAACGCTAAGCCAATGAGCTCAACCACAGAGCTACAGGCATCTCAAGTGAGATCAACAGTTAGGCACCCACATTACCTACCACATCCAACACAAGGAAGATCCCCTTATCTGTTACATAGTCCCTCAGGCAACTCTTCCCTCCAGTGCTCTTCAGGATGGGCATAGAAAGGTCCAGCTGCTAATCCTTGAGATCCTAGCCTTCACTGGGTTTATCAAGCATACCCAACCTCTGCATAGTCATTCCCAACTTGATTTCTCACCATTCTACTCACCAAATAACTCATATCCGTCACTGGTTTTCTGAGCTGCAAAAACTGGGTTTTCCTATTGATTTCAGGGTAGTTCAGGCTCCCACATTCGCCCCAAGGTTCATACCAATGGATTCCCCATTCGATTTCACTGCCCAATACCAAATCTTGACATTTTTGGCTTCCCAAAACGTGGGTTATCTCACAGTCGCTATTTTTGGTTTTTCTCCCTGCTGGGAGCTCGTTTTTGGATGGATAATGATGCTTGGTTTCTTCACCATGGAATGGGGGTGAGAATGAAGCAACCTCCCATGAGGTTGAGTGACTTCTTGTACAAGAAAACAGAGCTCATAACTACCCATACGAATTTCTGGGCTGCCCATGCTCCATTGAAGCCATGGGCTGAAATCTCAACCACTTCCTTACAACAGGCATAAATGTCATCTAGGGAAGTCAATGGGTTCTCATAATGACATGTGGCATCCTAGGGTTTAGTCTCATAACCCCCTCACCACTCCCTAGTGGATACACATGGCCCCTTCTCATTCGTTGCCTCCATAGCTAGTTTTGGTATTTTATTTCAATATTAAATATTTACATCAATTTACAATATCCCATGGCTTAATAACACGTGGGTAACAAAATATCAAGTGTGTCTAATTTAAATAACATCTGAGCATAAACTAGCAGGGCCTTGGCCTTGAGCTCCACACTAGGGAAACATACAACGTGTGTATACAATATTTACATTAGAAGCCAATATTTCCTAAGGGTCAAAATTGGGGTATTACAGGAAGCCATCCAGATGGGATGAGATGCCGTCGATGCCACAGTTGACATTGCAGCCATTCGACAAATGGTCCGTCAACTTTGTGGGACATATCCATCCATTGGGTAAGCGTACTGGTGCTAGGTATATCATCACGGTGACAGATTACTTTACACGATGGGAAGAAGCTGCACCAGTCCTTGACTGTTCCGCGGCCATAGCAGTGCGATTTCTCTTTGACAATATTGTCACTCTCTTTGGCTACCCCAAGATATTGTTGAGCGATCAAGGCAGCCACTTTCTCAATCGCACCATCAGCGCATTGATGGAGGAATTGTAGATACAGCATAAGAAGAGTACACCCTATCATCCGCAGGCGAATGGCATGGTTGAGGCTTTCAATAAGATATTGGAGCATGCACTGACAAAGGTGTGCAATGCGAATTGTGATGACTGGGATCTAAAAATCCCAGCAGTATTGTGGGCCTGTCACACCACATGTAAAAGGCTGACAGGGAAGACACCCTTCAAGCTAGTGTATGGGAAAGAGGCGGTTATTCCTATGGAGTATATCATTCCGAGTTTGCGAATAGCGGTAGCAACCGGTATGGATGATGTGGCAACATTAGAGGAACGTCTTGCACAGTTAATATAGCTGGAGGAAGATCGCTCCACTGTCGGTTTCCATCAGGGTGTGGAGAAAGATCGCCAGAAGGATTAACATGATCACCACATCAAGAACAAACAGTTTCAATAGGGTGATTTGGTGTTGTTGTATGACAGCAAGTTTATGAAACATCCAGGAAAATTGCAGATGCATTGGCTTGGTTCGTATCACATTAGTAGCATTACTTCAGGAGGAGCGGTACAGTTACAGCAGTTGGATGGAGCGATGCTCCCCAAGTTGATTAATGGTAGCAGGTTGAAGCCCTATTGGTCAGGCTTGGAACAACGTGATGCCTAAGTCGCATCGGGAAAAAAAAGAAAAACATGTAGATTGATTGGTGGCAGGATGGTGCACCAATAGGGATAAAATGCGGAACCATGGAGGTTTCTGCCGCGAGTTTAGAGTGGTCCGCGACAAGTGGCAGCGTTGCGACAGGGTCAAATTAGCAATAAATGCCAAAAGTTAAAACAATTAATTAACGGTGCTTGTTCGAATGATGGGAATTAATGGCGGATTTGGCCGATCGGCTGACATGATCAATGACAGATTTGCGTCATTAATACATGATTTTGCTTGAATTAATGCAGAATTTAGTGATGATTACGGAGGATTCGGCTGCAAGCTATAAAAATGGGTAGAAGATTGGTCGGAAGGCATCGATATTTTTGTTGTTAAGTGCCTGTGCAAAGCTGATGAGTAGTGGCAAGTATAGTGGTGTGTTGGGCACGATTCCGTTGAACTTGCAGAGTGCTGCTCGATCGAAGAAGTTATCAGTTGTAAGCGTTGGGTAAGGTATTCCTTGAGAGCTAGAAATGGTGGATATTAGTAGCAAGGTTGAGTCTCCTTTCACCGGGATTGTGGTTGAGGAAGAAGTTGCGTTTGCGAGAGACGTCAATCTTGAGGCAGAATTCATAAACATGCCTGTAGGAGCATTAGTCATTGTCAAGAAGTGTCGAGGGGGCTAGCATTCTGAGTCCTCGTAGAGCAAGAGGCAACTGAGATCGTCTGCCGGGGTGGTCGGCGAAGCTCAGGTGCAGGCCGGGCAGTCCAGTCTCTCCATTGATGAATCTACCCCACGGGAGGGACTGTCGGCTATTGACATCCATGGGTATATCCCTCCTAGTCGGCCGGATGTAACCCTGCCCAAGCTAAACCCAAAGCAGAGGTATGGTGTGAAGATGCCTGCGCTCCCTACCAGAATGGAGTGCTCTGTTGATATTGGGTCAGTGTTGATGTCCCTCCACTATGATGGTCACGATATGGTGGCCTACCCCGACATTGCATCGACCCCATATGTGCCTGGGTCATGCCTTACCATGACGCCGATTGTACAGGACTGGGCACGCGGATTGAAGTAGGCCGGCTTGTCAGGGCTTATTAACATGCCACATTTTGGGAGACTGGCGGAAGTTAATGCATGTGTGAAGTAGCTTCTTGTGTGCTTCCATGGTGGTTCATTGTGGCTGGACAGCAAAATTCCGGTCACTGTTGATTTAATTCCGCACATTACCAGATTGCCTAAAGATGGAGTCGACCCATCGCAGTTCTTCCAAGGGAAGGTGAATGACAAAAAGCGAGCGGGACAGCTCGTAAAGAAATATGGCTTGGTAACAGATGGCCATGGGTATCACACCAGTAGTATTAATGATCAAGAGGTACTTATTGGCACCAAGATTTTATCCTACAAGATGATAAGAGGTGGTCGTCCTAACCAGTGCAACTCAGGGATTATCGCATGTGCAGTACAATGTGCGGAGGGCATCCAAACGAACTAGTCCTTGTTTCTCTTGAATCAATTAGAAGTGGATGTTGCGGCCATTCAGGCTGGTAAGGGCTCGTTTTCATATAGTTGGATGCTACTCTTGATTGCATTTGTGGCTTGGAAGGAGCTCGATGTGTACCAGGGCATGGAAGTTGAGGCTACAAAAGAGTGACAGGGTGCGCGCTATCAAAACTTATGGTCTGTACGGGAACCTGAGTGACTCCAAGATTTCTAATTGCTCTTCTGGCTCTACTGGGAGATGCTTTGCAATGCCACAATGAAGGTACCATGGATATCCAAAGAAACTGTGGCAATATTTAATCCACTCATGGAGTTTGCAGTTCGACCGCATGCTATTTATGTGCAGGCAAGGCGTGACCCCGGTCAGCAATGGTTGTTGACCCCTTACAAGGTAACAACTGAAGCATTGGAGGCTATCGTGAATGATTGGCCAACTGAATGGCATGAACCTATGACGTTGGATGAGATTGAGGTTGGTGGGCCAACGAAGGATCCAAACGATTGTATATCAGCACAGGATCCACCCAGTCAATATGATTATGATCAAGAGTCCATCAAAACAACGACGGATGACGATAGTGACCGTACCTTGGAAGAGCACAAAAGAAAAGGACACCATGACCTGGCCACAATTAGTGGGATGCCCCTAGCCACGGAAGCACAGTTGGGTCGACTTATACAAGCAATCGCTGATGCATCCACCGCAGCACCTTAGAGGATGATAAGGGCAACAAATGAAGGATTCCACGTGACTCTGTGTATGATATGGTTTCACGATGGGCACCAGACGATGCAGTGGCACCACAAGTTAGCACAATCAGCACCGAGCCATGGGTGAGGAATGTGGAGATTCCCCCGATTGCGATTGTGACTGAAGACGAAGCTGTGAATGCCCTGATGCAGCAGATAAAGATGGTGACCATTAATGTGAACGTATTGCCTGGGAAAGGGTTTACCACTATGTAGGAAGCTACCAGCCGGGAACAACAGACCGACTGCGGGAGATTAGTGGCATGTGTGTACGATTCCAGGTGAGTGAGGCCGATGTGAAGCACACCATTAAAGAATTGAACGGTAGGGATGCTTCAGCACGATAGGCTGTGGATGAACTTGAAGACCACATTAAGAGAGAACGGGCTGATATGGTGCACGAAATCGAAGGACTAAGAAGGGAACACGATTTCCTTATTGTAGAGAAGGCCCGTATGTGGGATGATAGTGTACGGGTCGACCGGGCCATCACAGAAGCTTATCAGCATGTGCCGGAGCCCACTGAAGAGGTGGATATGTGCCAACGGGTGCAGCGACTGGGGGCTACCATTGTTTAGTTGTGGTAGGAGAATCAAGAGTTGAAGGCTCAGGTGAATCTTGGTATGCCTCAAGTTGAAGTTGATGACAGAAAAAGGGAAATTGAGGAGGTCGCAACTCAGATGGAGGAGCTAGAAAAAGCTATGATGAAGCTCACAGCCGATACCGTACAATTTTGGAGCCAAATTGTCTAGGATGAGTAGGTTGACCAGTTGATCAAAGATCGACAGGACATAGAGGGACAGTTGGCGACACTCAAGGCATCCATGCGCACAATTACACCAATGGAACAAGTCGCCAAGTCACAGGACTTAAAAGAATTGCAGCAATGGGTTACCAAGGCTAATGAGCGACAGAAGAAGTGTGCTATGTAGTTGGAGCAGTGTCAGGATGTCGGGGGACAGTTCATGACCAAGGCAGGAGAAGCGCTTCAGGAAGTACAGAAGGGTCGTCAACAGGTGACGACAAAGCTCACTATGCATCCGTCTACCGAAGATGTGGTTGATAGTCAAGTGGTGGCTACGGAAGTCAAGGAAATGGTGATGACAATCGTGCAACAATACGAGGACTTCAAAGTGATGCCCACAGAGTACACCATGTCTACTTGACATGGCTCAAGGGTGTTGATGTATATGTAACTTCGGAATGTATTTCACATATATGTATATTGTATTCCTATAGAGATGTTATTATTCCTCTATACGCAAGTGGTTGTATTCCTATAGAGATGTTATTATTCCTCTATACAGAAGTGTCGTCATCTATATTGTAAGTGTCGTAACTTATACTTGATGGGTTATTAGACCACCTTGTTGGGGTCGGCCCTGTATAAGTCATGTGGGTCAAAGGGTTATTAGACCACCCTATTGGGGGTCAGCCATGTGGGTCAAAGGGTTATTAGACCAACCTAGTGGGGGTCATCCCAGTCAGCATTATGTTAAGTGGTTAAGTTGAGGCCAACCTAGTGGAGTAAAGGTCAAGTCAAGTTAGTGTATAAATAGAGAGTGTGTCTCTCTCATTTTACGCATTATATTCTCTCACTCACATTGTGGAGAGTGGTGCACTTGTGGAGGAGGAGGCTCTGCTGCTAGGAGAAGACTATCTCTTGTATTCTGGTTGTATCATTGCTCTATCTATCTCTGAGGAAGTTATTGGGGTTTTTTACCTTTATGGTTTTCCCCAAGTAAACTCGGTGTCTCTTTTGTGCTTGCATTATTGTGTCCATGAATGATATGCTGTAGATTTGTTGTACATGTGTTAACACCCAAAAAGTGCTCACTAGCTCAGAGAATCCTATTGAGGTCAAACCTTTCGGGATGGAAAGATAACAGGTCAGGATATCTCAAGAAGATTTTTCAGACCCTCTGGATTGAAAAGTTCGGAGTTACACTAGAAACAAACAGGTACATATTTATGTCAAAACAGAATTATTTTTGAGTACCTTCATTCATGGCTTCCGAAATTTAGGGCTTCAGAGAAAGTTGGAATTTTTCTAATCAGAGACCACAGATGGATGCTACTGATCAAAATCGAAATTTAGAGACCAATATCATAATTTTTGGTTGGGCAGAAGGCCGGGCTTGATCAGACCCTAGTTTGGGACTTTGTTCAGAAAAGTTGAAAATTAGGGCTTCTGCAAAAATGGGAATTTTTGAAATCTGTGACCACGGCTGGAAGCTCCTCATAAAAATAGAAGCTTAGAGCTTTGGATCAGACCTTTTGATTGGGAAGAAGAGTGGGCTTCATCAAACCCTAGTTCGACGTCACGTCTAGTGAATCCGAAAGTTTCAAAGGCAAAATTGAGGAGTGAAACTTTGTAGTTTTCAAATTCTGAATATACCAGCTTGATCAGCTCATTAAGGCGCATATTTCTATCCTTTCGGAAGTTTGAAATTCAAAGTTTGAATTTTTGGGGTTTCTCTGACAAACCGTATTACAGCTCAAGATCCAGTTCCTGCAAATCAAGTGGATTGGGTTAATCCTAGAAGAGGATGGATTGATCACCTACATAAGTGAAGAAGTTCCTGTTTTAGAGGGAGATGAGGCTAAGGCCTTCCATAAGAAGATTACAAGCAATCTTGACAGGTATGGCTTACAGGTATGTTTCGAATTCTATTCATGATTAAGTTTATGATATGTTTGTCTTCATATCATTACAATACAATCTTGATTAATTACTAGACTTGTCATATTACCTTATAGAAGATATTCATTGATTAAGGTTTTGATACTTATGATTGTACTAATGCATTGTGATGTTGTATGAGGTTTATGTTGTTTGTTAACACAAAAGGCACACCAAGAAAGTCAAATCATGTTCTACTTCAAGAACATATGCTCATGGTGACATGAAGACAAAGATTCATCCATTGTCATGGATCACATAGAAGATCTACTTTCGAGGTATGTATAACTTGGTTCTACAATGGTTAACTTATGAGACATGCAGGTTACTAGCACAAGTCACTAAAGAGAACCAGAAGACATTATGTGGGTATGTTAGACATAACTAGCTAGCATGCTAATCCAGGTATGTTTTTCCTATATCAAGCTAGAATCCTACCTTGTGTTAGGATCTTATACTGTTGTGTTGTTGATAATGATTATTCATGAAGTCATAGGTTTGAATAATCATGGTTGTATGCATATTATGTTTCTTATCATAATTGATGATATGACTAACCAGAAGAATCATGAAGGTATAGGTTTGAATAATCATGGGTTTTATGCATATTATATCTCTTATCTTGATTGATGATTCAACTAACCAGAAGAGTCCTATGATCAAATAAGAATATGTATGAGTAAAAGAAGACTTCCCTGAAACCTTGAATACTAATGTTTATTATCTGTGAATCATCATGAATATACATGTTTAAGATTATTGTGTTTTGATAGTATTAAGATTATACTAATAAATGTGTGATTATGTATGAGACCTCAAGGATAACACAATGATGATACTAATAAACATGCATAGTGATTAAGGATGGATGTAAGTTCAAGGACAGGTAATCCAAGAAGCAAAGATCAAGAGGGAGCACACTCTAGTTGTTCCTGCAAGAAAGCAAAGGAGCACACTTCAGTAGTTTCTGCAAGGATGCAGATATTCAGAGGGAGTTGACCACTTCTCACAATCCACATAAGAATGGAGTTGCAAAAAAGAAGCAAAGAATGAGAGGGAGTCAACCCAACAAACACACAAAGATAAGTATTTGAATTGTCATTACTTGCATATTTTATTGTTTAAATAATACTGTTCAATAATGTATATAATGATGTTCCTATAATTAGGTTGTGTATTATGCATATTAGAATAGTTGCATTGATGAACAGTATACTACTAATATGCATGGGTAAGTGGTCTATGGCACTGTACAACATTCCATTGCTACTTATCTAGAATGAAACCTCTTTGCTGACATGTTGGGAGTTGTGCACACTCTTCACAATGTTCTGGTAGAGATTGGAAGGCATCTAGAAAGTTACGGAATACGGATAAATGTTGTATTGAAGCATTGGCTAAGATAATTGCATGACTGTATGACATATTTCTTTATGTGTAAGAATTTGTTCTAAAAACTATGAGATGTTTTCTAATCATGCAATTTAACTTGTTGCGTAGGAAAGATCGTATGCCATAACCTACAAAAGAAGAACTACAACATTTGTTCAGCAACAAAATTATCTATTGAAGATATTGAAGTTCCCAGGATATGCGAAGAATGCCATGATCCGTCGATCAAGAAGAACGATGTTTGGGATGCGGTCCCAACAGCTGAAGGGAAGTCTGTTGTGACTTCCAAATGGAACTATCAGATCAAGCATGTTGCAGATGGCAGCATTGAGAAATATAAAAGTGATGAAATAGAAGATGCACCAGATGGATTTCAAGACAGCATGGTGTAGTCATACATGTGTGCAGAACTTGGTATGGTAGGATAGACAACTTTCTATCTTGTTTGGGCTTTACCAAGAATAAAGCGGATTCCAACCTTTTCTACAAGGTTGAGGAAGGCAATCCAGTGATACTACTTTTGTATGCGGATAACCTGTTTGTTATAGGTGAAGATAGATTGATTGCCGACACGCAGTGGAAGCTTTCTTCTGAGTTTGAGATGAAGAACTTGGGGATGATGCACTATTTGTTTTTGGCATGGAGGTGTGGCAGAGTGCAGATGGAATCTTCCTTGGACAAGGGAAGTATGCAGTAGAGATCCTAAAGAGGTTCGGGATGATGGATTGCAAGGCCATGGCCACACCTATGACATCGAATCTGAAGCTTCTTTGTGATGCTTCATCTGAGCCAGTTGATGTCTCTATGCATCGTCAGATTATTGGGTCCTTGATGTATCTGACGAACATGAGACCAAATATTTGCTTTGCGGTGAACACATTGAGCCAGTTCCTGACGAATCCGAGGAGTGTTCACCTAGTTGCTGTAAAGCATGTTCTGAGGTACCTGAAGGGTACAGTGGATTATGGGCTCAAGTATGAAGTGAATCAAAATTTTAACCTGTAGGGTTATGTTGATTCAGATTGGGCAGGCAGTGCTGCAGATAGGAAGAGCACATATGGGTGCTGCTTCAGTATGGGATCAGGTGTGATCTCTTGGTTCAGCAGGAAGAAGTCCTGCGTAGCACTGAGTATAGCTGAGGCAGAGTATGTTGCAGCCTGTTCAGCTAGTTGTGAGGCAGTATGGCTATAGAAGCTACTGTATGAGTTATTTGATTTCCTGTTGGATGCTACTGGTATCTTCTGTGATAACCAGAGTTGTGTGAAGCTGTCCGAGAGACTAGTGTTTCATGACAGGTTGAAACACATAGAGATCAAATATCACTATATCAGGGATATGGTGCAGAGAGGAGCTGTGAAACTCCTGTACATTGCGACGGACGAGTAGATTGCAGATGTGTTGACGAAGCCACTAGCCAGGGTGAAGTTCGAGTACTTCAGGGAGAGGCTTGGTGTTCTTCATATTGATGACACTTCGAGGAAGAAGTGATGGACACATTTGCTGAAGCCATTCCAAGCATGTTGGAAGGAGAATTCTTCACATGGCTATGGATGTAAGCGTTGGATGATGAGCATCAGGATGATGTTCTAGTTTCTACTTTGTATGATCAGTTGGATAATTTATATGTATGTGTGCATCATGTTGGATGCTGGATATGATCAGTTGGATCATTTATATGTATATGTATGTGTGCATCATGTTGGATGCTGGATATGATCAGTTGGATCATTTATATGTATGTACGCATCCTGTTTGATGCTGGATATGATCGGTTGGATCATTTGTATGTATTGTGTATATGCATCATGTTGGATGCTTGGACCATGTATCTGTATATGTATCAGGTGGATACATTGTATGATCAGGTGGATCATGTATGGTTATATGTATCATGTATTTGTATTTGTATCAGGTGGATACACTGTATGATTAGGTGGATCATGTATGATGATATGTATCAGGTAGATACTTGGTGTGCATCAGGTAGATGCATTGTATGATCAAGATGATCATGGATGATGAGCTTCAGGATGTTGCTCCAGATGACATGCAGCAGGATGTTGCAGTGATGATGATCAGGATGATCATGTGTACATCAGGATGATGTATGGTGAGTATTAGGTTGATACTCTGTGGCCGTGGAACAGGTTGTGTAGATAAGCATGTAATTTGTGCCCTGGGAGATTTGCAGATAGTCTTTCGAGGTTTTGCCTATGGCATGTAATTTGTACCCTGGGATATCTGGCAAATGCTCTTTTGAGGTTTTGCTTGGGAGGACATATAATTTGTGCCCTGGGAGATCTACAGATAGTCTTTCAAGGTTTTTCCTATGGCATGTAATTTGTGCCCTGGGATATCTGGAAGATGATCTTTCGAGGTTTTGTCCTATGGCATGTAATTTGTGCCCTGGGATATCTGGAAGATGATCTTTCGAGGTTTTGTCCTATGGCATGTAATTTGAGCCCTAGGAGATCCGATAGGTTAAGCCGTGTGCTCGTAATCAGTCCTGGGATGCTCTTTCGAGGTTTTTCCATGACCACATGTAATTTGTGCCCTAGGAGATCCGATAGGTTGAGCCTTGTGCTTGTAATCATTCCTGGGATGCTCTTTCGAGGTTTTGTGGTGACCACATGTAATTTGTGTCCTAGGAGATCCGATAGGTTGAGCCTTGTACTCGTAATCAGTCCTGGGATTCTCTTTCGAGGTTTTGTGGTGGGGTCACATGTAATAAGTCCTGGAGATCTGGATAGGATGAAAAAGGCCTCAGATGCTCTTTAGGGTTCTTGCTAGTCAAGAGACTCTTTTAAGGTTTTGTGACGCACGTAATAAGTCCTGAGATTTCCACAGTATGGCCAGTGATGACGAAGACCTGCAGGTGGTGGGCCTACATCCAGTATGAAAAATGATTAGCTTTGTAGAACTTCCTATGACGAGTATATTCAGAGATTGATTGAGATAGCAGCAGCAGTGACGATGATGATGACTCGATGATGATTATCCAGTGACGATGATCCAGAGAAGATGACTTGTGCTAGAAGACCTATGTCGAGAAATACCTTCCTAGTTAAGAGGGAGTGTTGATGTATATGTAACTTCGGAATGTATTTCACATATATGTATATTGTATTCCTATAGAGATGTTATTATTCCTCTATACGGAAGTGGTTGTATTCCTATAGAGATGTTATTATTCCTCTATACGGAAGTGTCATCATTTATATTGTAAGTGTCGTAACTTATACTTGATGGGTTATTATACCACCTTGTTGGGTTCGGCCCTGTATAAGTTATGTGGGTCAAAGGGTTATTAGACCACCCTATTGGGGGTCGGCCATGTGGGTCAAAGGGTTATTAGACCACCCTAGTGGGGGTCGGCCCAATCAGCATTATGTTAAGTGGTTAAGTTGAGGCCGACCTAGTTGAGTAAAGGTCAAGTCAAGTTAGTTTATAAATAGAGAGTGTGTCTCTCTCATTTTACACATTCTATTCTCTCACTCACACTGTGGAGAGTGGCGCACTTGTGGAGGAGGAGGCTCTACTGCTAGGAGAAGACTATCTCTTGTATTCTTGTTGTATCATTGCTCTATCCATCTCTGAGGAAGTTATTGGGGTTTTTCACCTTTATGGTTTTCCCCAAGTAAACTCGGTGTCTCTTCTGTGCTTGCATTATTGTGTGCATGAATGATATGTTGTAGATTTGCTGTACATGTTGTTCTCTCAATTAAGATCCTAGATCAGATTGAAGTAAATTCTGAAAATTTAATAAAGGGCGAGCCACAAGATTGTGTTGGGGGCCTGTTGGCAGGTGGTTTGGTAAGGAAGAATCGCAGCATCGTCGATGCTGTGACACGTCAGACGAGGACGCGGAAGGAAGAAGGCTCTATTAGTTTATGTACTTTTTGAGTCGTTTGTACTGCAATAGGCTGGTTTTTTGGTCATTGGACCATATGAGATGTAATTTTGAGTCGTTTGTACTGCAGAATGCGGGTTTTTGGGTCATTTGGACCGTGTCAGTTAGATTTTGGGTCATTTGTCCAGGAGTCAGTTAGGAAGTTTTTAGTAAGTGGACAAACATTGTAAAGGTGGAAGCCTATAGATGGAAATTTGTAGGTCGTGAGAGATAGATGAGGTGGCGAGCTTTGATATGCATTTTGTGCGTATGTTCTGAGATCCAGAGATATTGCTGAAGTCTGTGATCTGCAGAGGCATTGTATTGGATTTTTGCAGCGATAATATGATGTGATGAAAATGTTCTGTGCAATCCTGGTGTGTCTTATGTCTTTTGATGGTAATACAATGTTTCTTCGATGCAATAGTTGCTTTACTATTATAATCTACCGCAATAATGAATGTTTCTAGTAAATTATGCTATGAGTACAATAATTTCAAAGTGAATGCATAGATTTATGGTTGAATGTTGCAATAAGATTAACGATCTGATGCCTCAACATCCTCCTTCATTCGGTGGAAACATGGTTCCATCCACTTTCCCTTGATCGCCTCGAGTGAGACCTCATCTGCTCTGCAGGTGTTGCTAGGAAGGGTAAAACCTGTATGGGCCAGTGCTTAGGGAGATCGCGGTGTGTTGGTGTCGACAGTGATGGGAACCCCTGTCAACTGGGTTTGAGTCAACAATGAGATTCTTCGTCTTCTTAGCAGATATCATTGCAACTATTGGTGTAGGTCATCGTTCTGGTATGTTGTACCATTGATTGTGAATCCTGACAATCACCTTCTATGGTCATGACTGGCAACTTCCATGGAGATCCCATAGATAAGGCTTCCCAAACAGGGCATCGGATATGGAGAGTGGTGCCACATCGAAAATTATTTCATCTTCAAAAGGCTTTATGAAGTAGGTGAGTTTGAATTGTTGGGTGATCCTTAGCTCTTGTCCATCCTTCATACAACCAATGTTGTAAGGTTGAGGATGTGGAGTGGTCACAAGACCTAGCTTCTTCACAAGATATTCAAAAACAAATTTCGTGTGGCTTCCATTGTCCACAATCAGATGCAATGGATTGTTTTGAGCCCATATCTGTGTGTGGAACAGGAGTTCTAGTTCCTCCTCGTTGATGATAGTCAAGGATGCTGGAGTTGTTGATGTCGATGTCAAAATATTTGTTGCTTATAGATTATATTCTACCACAGTAATGTCGAATGTGTTGGATGTAAACACTTTTTCCAAAAAGGTCTTCCGAGCTTTGCGTTCAGACCTATCATGCCAAGATGAGTGATGGTAATCACACCATTTCCTGGTAGGTTTCTTGCTACATTCCTTTTTGTGAAAAGGATTTTTGTCGTGATCTGTTTGGCGGAGTTGGCTCAGAAGATTTCGACTTGTCAAAGTCGACTGGTTCCTTCTTGTCGGGTGGTTGTCTTGATGTCGGTTTAGTTGGGAAGCATGCTTTTCCCTTTTGTTTGGTTTTGAGTTTGATGTCATAGTGGAATGCATCCATGAGCGTATTGAAAATTAAAAAATCCATCTCCTGCTGAATGTACTGAGATAATCCATTGACGTACTTCATAACAAGAAATTTTTCTTCTTCTTGAACACCCAGTCTAGTCATGAGTTGATAGAAATCATTGGTCTAACTCTATACGGACTGGTCTTTCCATTGCCTTAGTTGCTACCACTTCTTATACCTTTTTTCAAGGTACTTGGGTGGGTAAAACTCCTTTCAAATGCATTCAACAAATTTATCCCATTTGTAGATGGGGTCTCCGCTTTTCTCCATCTTTGTTGAAAGGTTCTCCCACCAGTAGTGCATAGATGTTGACATCTTTAAGGATGCAATAGTGATCTTGTCGGCTTCCGAGAGTTGATTCACAGAGTAATAGGACTCCAATTGTTGCACCCAATTGTCGATGGATTCCACTTCAATCTTTCCTTGTAGATTTGGTATGTCCAAATTCATTTGCACTTTGAAGGGGCTGATTTTGTTGGAGTTAGTTCTCATCGGAAATCCTCCTAAAGTTGAAGCAAATCACGTGAGAATTTCATTGAATGGGTGAGCATCTCATTTCGTTGTCGATCTAGCGCTTTCTCTATGAGATGATGTGTCTCATTGATTGCATGTCTATCGCATGTTTCTTCTGACATCTATGGAGGTAGCATCTTTTTGGATTGCTGAGTCTGCGAGTGTGTTTGAACCAGCATAAGTTAGGTAACTTCGATGGAAGTGTCTACGCAAAACTTAAGCACAAACAAAGCTGATGCGCTCTGACAAATCTCTGAATGAACTCTGAATCTTCTCTGATACCAATGATCCACTCAGGGCCAGGAATCACAAGGGGGACAACAATTTGACTGAATGAGCCGCTTATGTTATGGCAGAAGAATAAGAATGAGAAGAAGCAAAGCAGGAATACACTACACAGATGAACACATACACAGAGACAATATGCAGGAATGCAAACTGATTTCTCTATTACTGGATAGATATGATTGATAAGATCTTTGCTTGTATAATACAATAGTTTACATTCTTATATAGAGAGTGCTGAGCCGCTTAGGTGCATGCCCGTTATGTTAATTTACAAGAGAATTTAAAATGGTTTCAAAAGTTCAACCGTTACAATCGACTGGAAGATAAAGAGACAGTCTGTCGAAGTTCAACAATCGCAAGTTGCAAGTCAAGGCTGCATGTCGACGTTGCGATGCTATGAGGTCACTGAACTTGTCGAAGTTGTGCAAGTTGTCGAAGTCGAAACTTGTCGAAGTTGTTTCGACATCGATGACTTGTTGTAGTAGATGCTAGCATTCGACAACAATGCCAACTGCGATATGGATCAATGGTATTCATCATGAGAAAAGTGAGCATCAAACTTTGGAATCTAGAGATAAACTAAAATAGCTCCATATCATGGATTGAAAGATGCGATGAGAAACAAATTATCCTCCGTTAAGGATTCAACAACTATAGTTTATTTGACATCGTGGGGTAGTTCAAACATAAACTCAACAAATGCTAAACACTTCTTGGATTTAGAATTTGTCAATTCGAGATCAAATTCCTATAAGATAACTATCCATTTTGAATACTTTCCTCCAATTATTCATCGGGTCAAAATATGATGCATAGGATTAGTATCTACCAATACAATGGTTTTCCAAGGAAGTATATAATGTCTAAACCATTTGACAACATGAACCATCGATAGGGCCAAATTATTGACATGGGAATAGTAATATTTTGGGTCGACAAGGCCCTTACTAAGATAATAAATTATGTATTCTCAAGATGAATCATTTTCTTGGACCAAAAAAATCCTTAAGGTGAATTTGGTGGTGGCTAAATAGAGAAAAAAGTATCTACTATAGTATGGGGGTCTAAGTACTAGGGATGACACTAAGGATTTATTTAATGCATTGAATGAAATATGAACTTGTTCATCCTATATGAAAGGTATGTGTAACACCCTGTTTTTGACCCCAATATGTATAAACATGTAAATATTTTATGAAAAGGATACAATCCAGATATGCATGGTCCAAAGTGACCAAGATATGTAAAATTGTATATTTCCACTCTTTAATATAAAAATCAATGGCTGTTGTAGAATAAAGGTAAAAAGAAAAGAGATGGGAGACTATCCTTTCACAAAAGGATGAAAATCTAACCAAATCATGCCTGCCACCTGTCCAACTCTCCATGCCACTTGTCCACTTTTATGCCACTTGTCTATCCTCCAGCATGCATATAAATACAGATAGATAGCAATATTTCCATTCATTCCTAGATGTCAAAAAGAAGTCCTTATGGCTGCAAACCATGAGATATATTCTACAAAACTTGTCACACAAGAGAGAAATCCATACTATTCTAGTACTACTCTGTACTATTATGTGTCACCATCACCCTACTGCACATTGAGAACCAAACAAAGAACATTATAACTCCCTCAAGTCTGGAAATGAATTAGGGGTAACAAATCAGAATTATTATTAACTCAGAGAAGGGAGCCTCATTCCTTGGCTGAGGGATAACTGTAGCTAGAGAAACCACCACCTTATTGTGGATTGATAGTCACAGCTCAAGGGTGGCCTGTCAAAGTAAGATATGGCTTGATAGAGCCTATGGCTGGGTGGAACGACCTTGGTCTGCAGACATTCGGTTCATTTCTTTCTAGATAAGTATTTATTTGTAAATGGAATTTGTTGTGGAATATTATGGAATTGTGTTTAGTATATTTTATTCTAAATTTTTTACTTAAATTGCGTGGAATTTCTATCTTTTGGGAAATTGCATTCATAAGAGATATAATTGCATAATTGCATTTGTTTTCATACATATCCAAATTACCACAGTTCCCACATACATTCATATTTCCATTGTAAACTTAAATTTAACCAGTAGAAATCCTAATTTGGATGGTGTGAGTGTTCCTGGGTAAAATTATGGATGTTTCCTAGCCAAATTAGCATTGTGAGGGTGTTGGGTTTGTGAAAATTTGGTATCAGAGCTCCAGGTTACAATAATGGGGTTGTATGGGCCATAAATCCAAATATATAGGCATAAATCATAAATGATTATGGGGAAATCAATTTGTGTTAAGTGATAGAGAAGGAGTCACGAATAATTTCAAATTGATTTCAAAATCCCCCCTTATTGTCCAATTAAATGTTTTTCATAATTACGAGATTTAAAAAAAAAATGGAAAATTTCTGTTGGGCCCCACTCATGACACATGGATGGGTGACGTGGAGAATCCATGTGGGCAAGAGGTCTAATGTGGAGGGTCCATGTAGGTAGATTGTGCGATGTGAATCAGCCACATCAGATCCATGTGCACAGGCTGCCAAAGGTGATGGAGGGTGAAGGAGGAATAGATCTGACCATTGGAGGATAGAGATAAAGATCGATGGCTAATAGCATTTCAGGGTCACGAAGGTGGATGAAGATAATTAATCAACATGACCTTGAAGTGGTAAACCGCCCGATGACATGTTTCCCTCTCCTCCATTCCAGCTCATGAAAGAAGGTTCGGGAAACCAATTTTTCTTAATCCTGAAACCACTATCAGTATGACATCAAATGATGTGACGTGGGATATGTGACGCATAGTAACGTCAGGAAAGGTGGGACCCTCTTCAATCATGTCAACCATGGAAGATCATGTATATTTAATCGATGGCTAACATTGATTCATGTCTATGAACTTGCACGACAGTTAATTGTTGTGCATGATCCTGAGATGGAAACCACCTTGAAACATGTCACCCCATCATGCATTTAGTCTCGTAAAAATAGTTTAAGGAAACCACTCTTTTTGGAGCCTGAAACTGCTTATCACAGAAAACTGGTAAAGCGATATCGATGGAATCTGAGGGGTGTAGATTAGAAAGAGCAAGTTTTTCATAGTTGATTCTTGGGTTCCTAAGATTGAAGAGTGATAGTGGTTTTATGCACCGGATTGCAAAAAAATGAAATATTTACATAAGTTATGTAGCTAGGGTTTTCACCCTAGCTCGTGCTAAAGAGAATCTACTAAGGATTCAGGAATCCTTAGTAGCAGTTCAATAATGGGTAAAAAACGAGATGTAAAACATGTAAAAAATAAGCATTCAAATGTAACATGTGCATGAAAAAAAATCTAAACTACAATAATAAAAACTAAATAACCATGAGAAACTTAGTAAATAAAATTTGATATTTTTTTTGTATTAATGGGAAAACAAGGGTTTGCAATGGTTTTACCTCAAATGGTGAGGTTGTTGGAGTCCTTGCGGTAGTACAGGAGTAGTGCACCAATGCTCCAAAGTCCCTTTCTCTTCTCCAAATGCTCAATGGTAGCTAAAACTCAACTAGAATGGTGAACTCAAGCTCAAGGTGACAAGCTAGGGTTCAGTAGGAATTTCGGCAACAAAAGTTTAGTGATTGATGGAGGTGAAAGGGGGGCACGGGGGGTTCACTTAGTGAAATTGTTACATAGCATGATCGTTCGCATGATATTAAATAATATCCCTAATTTCACTAAATATTGGAAAATGTGTCCTAAAATTGTATTGTTTAACCCCCCTCCCAATATGCATTTCCAATTAAGAAAACCCCTAGTTTCACTAGATATTGTAGGTATCCATTTTTATCAACCCATTTTTAACACCTCCTTTATATCATATTATCAAGTTGTAACAAATAGGAGCCCTAACACATCTTAGTATAGGAAAACAAGATGCTAAATCAAATAATAGTATAATTCTAATAATGATCCCATTAGGATGGCAGGGGCAACTGATCAATTTGTAGCATTGGATTGTGGAAGACCCAACAAAATAGTACTGGGGAAGTCAAACTACGTAAAATAAAACCTAGTCAAGAGATAAACATAACAAAGAATGTAAAATACCGATAGTCCAATTGTTAGAGCAATGCTTAGAAAAGATAAGAATTGCAGATGTTTCACACCACAACCTGCCAATCTACCAATTTTATATCATGTAAATACAAATATAGCCATAGAGAGCTCATGTTTTCTACAAGCTTAATAAATTAAACTCCATAAAAATGCAAAATTAAAACCCTTTCATGGATGGACTCCCTTACCTTCCTATCAAAACAAACATCATTGATGTTTGAACCCAAATGAACATAGGAAAATTCCTTTTACTTTTCAATAACACCATTTGATCATGTGCATAGCTTGGATTTGGGTCATTCGCAAGGTCCAATGAATTGTCTCCACTTTCTCTACATTTATTCTTGCAATCAAGGGAATTAACAACATTTAGTTACATTTTCTTGGGTTATATCTAGTTTTTTTTTTATCTTTATAGGAGAGAGAAAAATATCCATTTTTAGGTTTCAAGCATGCAATAGTTATAAAGATACATAGATGGTGAAACATATATGATACCATTTCATGGTAACGATAACACATATGGTATGTAAATAAAGATTTAGATTTTCACCTATGTTCATGTCTGTTCCAATACAATATTAAGATGGATGCCTTGCATATAAGAATTGAAATTACAATTATAAATGTGCCAAATATAACTCAATCTAACAACTATTCCTAACTGGTAATGTGAAAATATTAATGAAGAATACAAAAAATTGAAAGAAATAATTAGTCAAGAAACATTGATCTAAATTTTCTTGGTTCCAGTGAGCCAAGAAAGATTGATCTCACTTTTCTTGGTTATCATGGAGCAATGTTTAATTGAATCTCAATGCCCACCTAAACCCCAATCTAAAAAATGAAGAGTTAAATCTTTTACTTGAATTCCTACAAAAAATACAATACAATTGTTCAAGTTTGGAACTCCCAATTAGCTACATCTCTTAACTTACAGATGAAAAAATATAACGCAATTCAAACCAAGCCTAAATAAATTATTAAATGAGGATTTCTCAAGGCCAATAATCCAAAGAGACTTCCATCGATATTATCATTGGTACAATATTATCATATTTATGCAAAACTTAGGATCATAACTAATATCAAATAAAAATGGAGGGTCCTTAAGTTTTAGGTGGGTATGAATTGAGCCCATAATTTGGAGGTATGAATCCAGCCCATGATTTCAGGCTATTCTTCAGCACACCTAAATAAAATAGCCCCGAATATTTATATTACTATGTCAAATAAAAAAACCCCCTTGACCCCTTAATATGAGACAATATATTTTTGAGGTTTTTAAGAGTATTCAAACCCACAATATGAATGGACGTGATATGATATTGCTTCACTAGTGAACCCCCCGTGAAGGGGGGCCTCCATCTCCTTTTTATAGATATTTTGGGTGGTGGAGTACTGACCCATGGTTTTAGGAAACCAATGGTATTGGTAAATGGTTTTAAATTTTTTCCCTCTTTTTTGAAAATATTTTTGACTTTTTCCCATTTTATTTTATTTTTTGGAATTTTGGACCCTTTTTGAGGATTTTTTACCTTTTTGAAGGAATTTTATTAATTTGAGGAGGGAAATAATGATTTTTTTCCTTTTTGATAAACATTTGAGGGTTTTGGAGGCCAAAATGGTAGGAAAAGTGGACAAATGGGTTATGTGACTAGGGAGATGAGCTAGTGAACAATTTTTGGGTGTTAACAAGTTTTAAAAAAAGTCTGGAGCCAAAATCTTGTTTTGGCCATAACAGGAGCAGATTAGATCAGAAAGTGGTGAGACTTATGCCATTTAGACACTATTAATTGATGCTATAGAATCACCTTTGAGGGTCAAGGTCCCATTCACCTCATATTGGACACACATTTCAGTTTAATGGTTTTTGAAGGTGTGTATCCCAAGGATAGATGGAGGCCCGGTCGAGGCTCAAACTATTACAGTGAAGTTGTGATCTAGGAACATAGATGACTCTGGATCCTTGAGGTCAAATTCAAAAATATGTGAACCCAAGGGTTGAAAGAAGGACAAAATCCACTATTTGGGTGCGTGAAAGTGCGATTTTTGAAAATTTGAAGGAAGAAAAAGTGTCCCAAGAACTCATAACTAGAAAATTTATTGAGATCGACATTTGTTCAACTCGCCAAGATGTACAATTTTGCATAGGGGAAATTTTTCCAGAAATGCTTAGTTTGGAAGATAACAATGTTTAGTAAAAATTCTCTAGAAGAATGACATAAATTAAAAAGTTGGTGATTTCATAATTTCGTAATTTTTTATAAGAGCATCAGATTCACACAATGAAAGTGTAGATGTGCACAACATCATATGGGATATCATTGTATAATACAATTTTTTTTCCAATTCCATATTTTTATTTTTATACAAGTCTCCAAAAGTAGACATTCAGAATAGTTGCAGCTATAGAAAAGAGAGTAAAATTGGACATAAACTGTGTTTTCAAAGAGATATAACTCGTAGTGGTGAAAGTAGTATTGAACATGGGTATGGTAATTGGAGAGAGTAATAGTAGGAGAAAAAAAACAGTGAACTTGACTATGAATCAGTGATTTCTAAATTTCCATAAATTTAATAGAAAAAGAGTCTACAACTTAGTTTTGATAAAAGTTGTAAAAAAGGGGAATTTTCTAGAATTTGTTTTTGATGCATAAAATTTGTTGTGGATTTTTGGAAGGCGTTTTTCTAACATTTTTATTATTATTTAAACACATTGTATATATCTATGTGGCAATTTGCTACACTATATAGGTTTACAGCTCAGTTCCACATAAACATAAGTGTACAACAAAGATGGAAGGGATAGAAATTCCAGGCAGTTTGAGAGAAGAAGCTAGAGGGTGGAATATCAATATAGGAAATGAAGAAAAAACATCTAATGGGCACAGAGTCAACTTATAATCAGCATATCTAGTGGAAACAATGGAAAGTTTGAGGATGGAAGTACAGAGTTGTAAAGAAGATAATGAGAGAATGTTGAGGGCTCAGGAGTAGTAGAATCAATTAAATATTCAACTCATGCAGAGTTTGAACTTGTTATAGAGGAAACTGCAGGTTGGATCAGTTTCATGCTCTGAGAAGGAAGATAGGGTCAATTAAAAGAAGAGATCTCATGAAAAATCTAGACACTCTAAGAGTGTTACTAGAGTTCATGGACATCATCATTCACCACCTCATGCAAATATGAGATCTTATACCATAGATGATTCTAGCAGTAGTCCAAAAATGTCTACAAGGAGACATAATAAAAGAATACATCTGGAAGAAGTGTTGCAAGGAAAAATTATAAATATTAAACCACCTGCTTTTGATGGCGAGAACAATAAAAATGAAGATGTTGAGGCCTGGCTATTATGGATGAGGAAATACCTGCGCTTACATAACTACTCTTCAAATATGGAGGCTAGAATTGCCATTTATAACCTGCAAGGGAAGGCCTCCATATGGTGGGATCAACTAGAGGCAGTGAAGCATATCAGTGAGAATAAAATTTCATGGAAACAATTCAAAAAGTATTTCCAGTAGAAATACTTATCTGGACAGTATTATAAGAATAAAATGAAGGATTTCTTTGAACTCAAGTTGGTAGTTATGAGTATGGAGGATTATGAAAGGAAATTCTTAGAGTTGTTGAGGTGTGTGGGGTTTATTAAGGAGGGAAAAGTAAAAATTCATAGGTTTCTAAGTGGACTTCCTACATATTACAAAGACAAAATCCAATATGATGAACCAAAATCCATTGAAGAGGCCATTCGAAAGGATAAGCATCTATATGATCATAATAGAGGTAGAGAATCTATACAAAAATATTGGAGAGGTAAGAAAAGAGATAAGCAATATCAAAGGAAGAAAGGTTTCCAATCTCCATTCTTAATAAATCAACAGATTTCATTTTAGCAGAGAAATCCCAACACAAAAGAACCACAAAATGCAGAGTCCCAAGCAAAAAGGACAAATAACCCATTTAAATGTTGGGGATGTGAAGGGAATCATACATTCAGAAATTGTCCTTATAGAGAAGTCCAAATGAAGACTATGTTAAGATTCAATATGCTAAGAAAGAAAATATCAGCATTACATTCCATTTCACAATAATAGCATATACAAGATCACTGAAAGAACAACAAGCACAGCATAAACACAAGAGACACAGATTTATCCTGGGAAACCCTCATGGGGAAGAAAACCCAGCAAAGCTTCCTCAATATAGATGACCAGCAAATACAAAGATGTAATCCACAACCATGAGATCCTTCTCCTCCATAGTAGACCTCTCCCTCACCTATGCACTATTCACAAGTCATTGTAGTGTGTTAAATGAGGAACACACCTCCTCTATTTATACACATTTTCGACTTGTCTTTTACATTAACTAGGTTGGCCCCAACTTAACCATTGGGTTAAACACCCCATTACAACTGACAGGGCCGACCCCTCTAGGGTGGTCTAATAACCCTTTGACCCACATAACACATATAGGGCCGACCCCCACTAGGGAATTCTAATAACCCAACTTACCACATTCTGACGGAGGAATAAACATCTCCGGATATACAATAAGGTCTTCACGGAGGAATGAAACATCTTTGGAATAATAAAGTACAAATATAATATTGTTAGAAGTTACAATATTTCAACACTCCCCCTTAACGAGCAGGATATTATAACACATCTGCAAGAGAAAGGAGTCATCAACATCCTACATGATACATCTATAAATCATTGGAAGCTTTCTTCAATACATCATCATCAGTAACTCAAGCAGTTACTGGAACATCTTCAAGATCTTCAATACTGGAACATCTTCAAGATCTTCAATACTGGAACATCAACATCGTTAGTACTGAGTCTTCATTTTCTGCAACACTCAAACATCATTATCATCATCGGATCCTTTGATCAATAGCATCATCTGGATCTCTCGATCACGATAAGCAGCATCATCAACATACGATCATCAACATCATCATCATCTCGATCTACAGCATCTGGAGCATCTGGATCATCATCTCGATCTATAGCATCTGGATCATCTCCTCAATCTATAGCATCTAAATCATCTTGATCTACAACATCTGGATCATCATCTCGATCTATAGCATCTGGATCATCATAGTAGCATACTCTGCAATGCACACGATCCAATTACAGGATGATCAATCCTGCTCACTTTTAGGACATAGGTCCATGGATGATACAATCCAAATCAAGTTCTAGGATGATCAATCCTTATCACTTTAAGACAAGTCTCATGTCTAGGGACAATGCAATCCCAATCATGTACCTTTTGAACCAAATGTTCAGGGACGATGCAGTCCTCTCATGTACCTTTTGAACCAATGTTCACGGATGATGCAGTCCTCTCACGTACCTTTTGAACCACTGTTCACAGACGATGCAGTCCTATCACGTACCTTTTGAACCAATGTTCACAGACGATGCAGTCCTCTCACGTACCTTTTGAACCAATGTTCACGGATGATGCAGTCCTCTCACATACCTTTTGAACCAAGGTCCAGGGATGATGCATTCCTATCACATACCTTTTGAACCGAGGTCTAGGGACGATGCAGTCCTGTCACCTACCTTTTGAACCAATGTTCACGGATGATGCAGTCCTCTCACGTATTTTTTGAACCACTGTTCATGGATGATGCAGTCCTCTCAGGTACCTTTTGAACCAAAGGTTCACGGATGATGCAGTCCTCTCACGTACATTTTGAACCAAAGGCTTAGGGACAATGCAATCCTATCACATACATTTTGAACCAAGGGTTCAGGGATGATGCAGTCCTCTCACATACCTTTTGAACCAAAGGCTCAGAGATGATGCAGTCCTATCACGTACATTTTGAACCAAGGGGTTCCAGGATGATGCAATCCCCATCTGTCCACTAAGGACTTCATTCTCGGAGACATCTATCTACGGATCAATTCTAGGACCAAAGTCCGGGGAAGATGCAATCCCCACCTATCCGCTAAGGACTTCATTCTCAGAGACATTTGTCTATGGATCAATTCTAGGACCTAAGTCCGGGGAAGATACAATCCCCTCTCATCCTCTAGGGACCACATTCTCGGAGAAATATGTCTACGGATCCTTTTAGAACATGTGTTCAAGGATGATGCAATCCCTCTTCTTTCTCGGAGACATATGTCTATGGATCCTTTTAGAACATGTGTTCAAGGATGAAGCAATCCCTCTTCTTTCTCGGAGACATATGTCTTCAGATCCTTTTAGAACATGTGTTCAAGGATGATGCAATCCCTCTTCTTTCTCGGAGACATATGTCTACGGATCCTTTTAGAACATGTGTTCAAGGATGATGCAATCCCTCTTCTTTCTCAGAGACATATGTCTAGGGATCCTTTTAGAACATGTGTTCAGGGATGATGCAATCCCCTCGTCAACTTAGACCCTGTCTAAGGACCATTCACCAACCTCGCTATCAGCATCACCAATATAGGTATCCACATCATCGACCTCATTGTCAATGTAGGAAATCTCATCATAAGTAACCACATCCCTCCCCCTTTTGAGGAGGGTTGTTCTGAACTACACCAAGCTTGTCTCGGGAATACTCAAACTTTACTCAAGACAGAGGTTTGGTCAATATATCAGCAACTTATTTGTCAATGCTTACATACTCGATCTTGATAGCTCCTTTCTGCACCATATCTCGTATATAGAAATATCGGATCTCTATGTGATTTTACTTATCATGGAACATTGGATTCTCTGTCATCTTGGTACAACTCTGGTTGTATCTCTAAGTAAAATATTCCTGACAATAGTTTCCAAAGCCAAACTGCTTCACGACTAGCAGAGTAAGCAACTATATATTCCGCTTCAACTGTACTGAGAGCCACACTAGATTGCTTCCTGCTAAAACACGAGATCATGGCAGATCCCAGACAATAACAACCTCCTGATGTACTCTTCCTGTCTGAGACACTTCCTGCCCAATCACCATCTGAGTAGCCATGTAATCTGAAGTCATGATCTCAAAGATAATATAGACCAAATTCTATCATACCCTTCAGGTACCTCATCACATGCTTTGCATCTATTAGGTGAACTTGTCAAGGTTCCACTAGATACCGTAAATCAAATATCTGGCCTGGTATTCGTCAGATACATCAATGACCCAATAATTTGTCTATACAGAGTTACATCCACTAACTCTTGATGAGTCATCAACTAACAGCTTCAAGTCGAAACCCATGAGAGTGTCCATGGTTGTACATTCCAACATATCAAATCTTATCAAGATTTCTACAACATACTTTCCCTGGTTGAGAAAGATTCCTTCTGAGCCTTGCCATACTTCCAGTCCTAGGAAGTAATGCATCAAATCTAAGATCTTACATCTCAAATTCTGTAGCCATCTTGTTGATGCCCCGAATATCGCAGCATCAAGCAAAAAGGGATTCACCCTAGTAAGCAATCCCAATTAGATCACTCACCGTTTGGTGTGGGGAATCCGTCCGGTTAATGGTTCCGGCTACCTTAAATTTTTTAAAGATTTGTTGGTTTTACCGGTTGCGGCCTGATCCAGCGGTTCTATATTTTGTATTTAAAATGATGTGCATGTGCCCTAGACTAAATGCATGCGGTATACAAATCTGTATTAATCTAAACTAGTCTAATCTACCTATCCTTATAAGGAGCAGAGTTAAAAAGTGGGTAAAATACTATAAAATACACCCAAAACAATTCACAGTTAGCTGTTAAATTGAAAGAGGCATTTACAACAGAAAAGAAAGATTATCTAAGGTAACTCAGATAAATATAAACATTCCATTACCCATTTAACACATAAATTTTACATAAGAATATGAAACCATCCACAGTAAAGAATTAATTCATAAAAGCCAGGAAAGATCTCACAGGAAATGTATGAGAAATTTGCAGAAATAGTTCAGCAGCTTAATCAACAAGACTCCATGTAAAAGGACGTGCTAGCTTTCACGGGCCAAAACGATTTCCATTCCTGTAGAAGAAATAGTTCCTTTACAAAATAGAAAAAAGAGTTTCACCTGCCAAAATTCCTTTGCTTCTCTTCTTATTAGCTATATATAGCTTTACAAAATGTGCCCAAAATTGACACCTATACCCTAACCATTTAGATTCCTCTATTTTGTCTTGTAGTGCTCAATATTAAATAGGAGAAATATTCTAAATGCTTTACAAAATGGGAGTTACAAAATTACAAATGTTTTATCGTTCCAAACATAAGTACAAAAATGCACATCCACGTGGCATGCTGAATAGCACGAGCTATCTCTAACTTGGATCCTTTGGTAGCTCAGGCGCCTCTGGGATTGTTGGAGTTTCCTCTCGCATCACTGCAATGGTTGGGCCAATCTATGATGTAGTAGCTTGACTAGCTGCCAGTGATTTCTCCACTTCTGCTATGTGAATTCCTCGGTGATTAGTGTCTTTCACAATATTTGTTCCAATCAAGGGGCTCATGAATCTGAGGGATATCTTTTGTTTGACCAACTCTTATTCTAAGGTGGTCACTTCAGCTGCAGTAATCTGGAGGCTTTCTTCCAGGCTATGTTGATGAACAACAACTTGGCAGATAAAATGGCGTAGATCCTCTACTTTCAATGTATCCAGCTTCTGCACATATTCACTTTCTGCCCGGAACTCTATACTCAAATTAGCTAAATACTGAGACTTAACTGGGAAGTCTTCTATCCTTGGAGGCATGGCTATTCTGCAGTTTTCCTGTGTGGTCCGAGTACAGGAATATACAGTCTTGCACTGTTCATAAGTTTCTGCAGTCACAGAGGCCAATTTTACTCCGCAGTCTATGGAATACTCCAGGGTGCGTATATCTGCCTTGTATTCAGAAACAGTCTTAAGGGGAAGGGTTGCTGGGAACCCTGACTTTCCTTCTCTCCATTCGATATGCCTTCTAATCTCCTCACTGATGCGTGAGTGCTTCCTTCTGATCCTGGTGGCTTCAACATTTACTTGCTTGACCTTGACCATGACTGATTTTAGTCTAATATTTCTTCAGCTATGAGTTCTCTTACTCCATATGTCTCTTTCAGGATTCCACTGGCCTACTCATGGAAGGGTCTAATATCTCCCATTTTGTTGTTTGCTAACTCCAATTGTTGCTCCAGTGATTCATTCTCTCCTTGTAATTTTTCAATGCAATCTTTCAGGTCTTCTATCTCCTCAAGGTTGTCGAATTTATCTGACTCGAGCTTCAAATTCTTCCCTTTAAGATCTACATTTTCATCTTCTAATGTCCTTAATTGTATTGACATAGGTCTCTTATCTGCCTCTAATCATTGGATTGCTCTTTGCAAGTCTTCCTTTTGGGATGTGAGGACATTATTCTTCTCGATCATCAGGTTTGCATAGTTCTGCTCTTTAACCAAGGATTCCTGAAGCTGCTGTGCCTTTTCCTTTTCTTCATGTAACTTGTCTCCCAACATGAAAACATTATCTGCGGTTGCTGTGACTGTGGCTATAGAGATGGATGCTAGGTGCCTAGCTGCTTCTTCAATGTTCTTCATGACCGTGGTCTCATGCATGGTGATGATGTCTAGCCGAAAATGTCTTTTAAATATGGACCCTGTCTCTTTGACAATGGTCTTCCTTTTCTTATTGTAAGCAAAATTCTGCCAGTTAGAAACTGTGCTGCCTTTATAGGGTGTGAAGGGGACAATAGGTAGATCCCTTATAGGAGAGCCCATATCCATGTTCTGCAAGTCTAGGCTTTTGGGTTCGATCTCTTCTTTGGACTTTTTTTCTTCCTCCTCTTTCCTCTTTGCTTCTGCTTCTTGCTCCTTCTTCTTCTGTCTTCTTCTTCCAGCTTAGCATTGGTTTCCAGCCTAATTATTTCTTCCTCTTCTTTCCTTTTCGCCTCTGCTTCAGCTTTGGTTGCTTGGATTTTCAAATTCTCTTCTTCTCTTAATTTATCTTCTTGGGTCTTCTTTGCATGTTCCGAGAGCCTCATTTCTTCTTCAGGGAGAGCTTGGGAGCTTGAGCTAGATCTTCCTTTGCTTACCTGACAGATCTACAGCTCAACCATATTACTGATTCCCCTATATGGTTCTTCCTGAGGATCATAAAAATTGGCATATTCACAGGGAGTAGAGTGCTCTTTGCAATGTTGCGAGACTTTTCCTTGTCGATCGTTCCTATGGAAAATCTTTTCTCCAAAGTGGAAGCTTTTCAATTCTGCAACAAACTCTTTTACAGTTGTGATTCCTGCAAACTTGTAGGCTCCAATATAAAAGGGTAAGGGGGGAAATGTGTCCTTCTTGGCTTTGTACAAGGTGTTACCCATTCCATCAATGAAGACTTCCCTGACCATTTCCTTATGGACTATTTAATCTATGGCATACTTCGGAAGAATATAGGGTGCTTTAGAACCTCCATACATTCTTATGTAGGTACCTTCCGGAGAAAAATAGAAATCGCCATACTTTTCTAAGGCCTCTATGGCGTTCTCCGACAAAAAATTTGGTTCTTCATGGAAAATCATTTCATAAAGCGGCATGATAAACTCCTCATAGATGAGCTTGTAGTCTCTCTTATAATTATGCGCCCAAAAGATTTTATAGGCAAGGAATACTAGACCTTCGGCCGGACTCCACATGCATCCCAACTTGGGAAGAAGACATTTTGCCACAATACAATCTATGAGATATGAAGCCATATAGAATTCTGCCTTTCTTTCCTCTAGCCCTTCTTTAGCCATTGTTACTGCTGATGTCAGGCTATCTGAGAGAATGTCAGCCCAATTGAAGATCGTACCTTTGAAAGAGACAAAATGTATGATAGGGACCCACTACAGCATGAACATCGTCCCATCATGTCTCCCTAAGATCCTGCTTAGCATGAGAGCAATTAGTCTGAATGGAGGCCTTAAATTCTGGACTTCGTATTCCTCACTATCTTTTCTTCTGAATTGCTTGCCTGAAATTAACATCCTCCTTGCCATATCTAAATTATCCATATTGATCTCCTACAACCATGCATCATCTAGTCACTGTTGTGCTTTGGGTAGTTTGTAAGATGTTTTAATGTAGGATGGGTGAAATGAGGCAAAGATATTACCTGTGTTGTCTGCTATGACTCTGGTCTTAGCGTTGGCGTGCTGCAGCACCCATCCGATCACCTATGAACATGGGAATAGTTCTGGATGTGAGGATGCTTTGGACATACATGAATTCCTGATATTTTGATATAAGCATTCCTCTTCAAGGAGAGCTTCAGGAAAGTCTAGATCCCTTATCATACGATAGATATCACCCCAATTTACTTTTGAAGGCATGTTTGTAGTGCATCTGGTGTCCTGAAATGTTGTCTCCAGTATGGAATTTTCCTCGATTGCTTTCGTCCTTCTCTTGCCACCTTTCGCCATAATGGGAATACTGTACAATAATTGACTTGAATAAGCATGCATGACATAGTGTTTTACAAAACTAAACTGATACCTGTGGATGGTCTTAAATAGAATGCAAAAAACTTGTGAAAACATTAATAAAGTTATCCTTGTGGTTTTTTTGGGTTTGTCAGGAAAAATGATGGCTACAAGATCAAGGTTGGTCTGGGTGCTCAAGTCCTTAGGATACCGACCAGTGCACGTGCACGGAAAGAGTCAAAACATAATCCGAGACGTCTAGTGATTAGGTGCGAAAAGGTGGACAGGTCAAGCAATTCATGAACAGATGCATCTTTTAAAATGCGAGAGAGTCTCGAGACCGTCTATGCTTAAGCTTAGGGTCACTTATCAAACGTCTCTTAGGTTGGGGGAAAATTGTTATCTAGGATCAAGAAGAACAAGCACAAATTAAATGATCGGATAGAGTTACCGCATTAACAGGACCGACAACATGATATTCTGCATTAGGCGCACAAAGGGTCGATAAGAGTTCCGAGAAAACACCATGGCTTGGAAACGAATCAAACTGAAAAAAGAAACATCCTTTAAAAGCCATGCATATTCTAAATAAGTTTTCCAGTTTACTTACTTAGAATCGATGGGCATGGTGTCGTTAAGTGGTCTGTAAAACTATGCTTTCCGCTCAACGGTGGACACACCTTGATTGCTCGAGCAGAATGTTTGAGCAGTGAAAAACCAATGAAATGGCGACAGATTTTTTCCCCTATATAGATGGGTTGGTACATGTGAAGCCTTAATGCGGTTGGTGTAGGCCATTAAATGGGACATTAAGCTTGCGTATGGCCGGGTTACGTCAAGTAATTTTTTTTTTTAATAAATGTAATCGTCAAAAGTGGAAGTCTTACGCCAATGCTTCCGACTTACGCGGGAAGTAAAGCAAAACGATCCACCATTGCGGGAGAGTTGTGTGAGTGATTTCGTGAATGGGTAATGTATCGTGGCGGATTTAAAAGAAAGCTTCCGCTTCCACGGGAAAGGTATCCAAATCCTTCTAAAAAATGCCAAGTTTTATCAGTGCGGAGACAATGGACGAGTCTTTCCGAAAGAAAAAGTTGTTGCACTTCCGGCGCTTGCAGAAGAGTTACACGAAAGCTTTCACTGCAGCGGAAGGTCTTGACAAGTTGGTTCCGCCGTGGGCAAGTTTGGTTTAAGCGTTCTGTCCCTCCGAAGACTTAAGTTAACTTTTCCGCTTTAGAAGACTTGGGTTTTTACTTCCGCGGTTTGGGAAGACTTGGGTCAACTCTTCCACTATTTCGGCAAAGTTAGCTCAAAGTTTCCGCCGTTACGGGCCAAAAGGCTGAGTTTGTTTGGTCAAAAGACATAACTCAAAAAGTTCTAAGGCAACTTTAGGATTGAGGAACTTCTTAACAAGATGCTAAAACGTTGCAAAACTTTCTAAGGAAAACATACCCAAGAAAAAGAGGAGGGGCCCCAATGATTTTTCAAAAATAATATGGGGGGGTTGTACCAAAAACAAATGGTGATTCGCTGGTGAACACAGATCTCTAAAACAGACTCATCTGAAGTCGGAAAATTCTCAAAGTGTTGATTACATGTGAAAACCGGACGCCTCCATAGTTCAGTTTTTAAGCATGCATTGATAGCTCTTTCCTTGTTGGTGATAAGGGGAAAGGGTAACTTTTGACTCAGCTTTCTTTAAAACTCTCTTAGGACCGAACCAAGAGTTTTTTAGAAAAGGTCGTCTTTCAGAAGTTTCAAAGGTATAGGACTCCACTGGATTGTGGCAAGATCTCACGGGGACATTCGTTTGTTCCTCATTCCCATGCTCTCACATCATTTTGGATGTTTCTTTAATTTATGGCTTTAGCCATTTTGAGTCTTCCAGAAATACATGTCTTATGCTTTAGAGATTTAGATAAAAGTTCTTCAATCCATAACATCCTTTTGTGTGAATAGAAGATAAGATTTCATGATTCACGGATGGAGAAGAACTTTGCTGGGCTGGTTGATTAGACAACTTCCTTCGGCTTCTTCGAGCTTACGGTTAATTTCTCAACCATGCTTTAATTGAGGCGAGAATTTCTGGAAACCAGACTCTTTGATATGTGCCTTTGGGATTTACTTGGAGCATGGGATCATTTTAAATACCATATACCTATGAGACATGCTTCCTCTCCATGGGTCCAGCCATAGTCAACTTCTTAAGACAGTTATTATTATTCGGGTGAGTAGGCCCTGAGATAGTTAAAAGGAAATGATGGGTCTTAGTTATTTGATTAGGGTTACTTCGACCAATCAAGAAGGAGAACTAATGCATTCTAGGATACTGAGCATTGAAGGTGGGGCTTTGAATATGCATTCCACTTATTTGTGAGCTTCTGGTGATGTCTGAGTTCTCTGGAGTCTTATTCATCTAGCTACACCATGATTGAATTTTTGGCTTTATTAAAAGCAAAATGAGCAAAGAATAAAGTGACTAGCGGTTGAAGGCAACTTAAAGAAAACTAAAACAAAGCAAAAGAAACAAAGACAAACCAAAAGAAAGAAAGCGTGCTTTATTTATATACAAAACCTGCAGAGGTTTATGCAAAGTACTGCTTTAAAGCAATGCCATTGAGAGGAAGGTTTAGTTCCTCTCCTTGTAGATCTTTCACTTTATAGGTTGATGGGCCCAGCTTCTCAGAAATTTGATAAGGACCGAGCCATAGGTGTTGAAATTTTGTGTGCATTCCCTTACCATCGTGTTGGTGATCCCACTTGAGGACTAAGTCCCCTACATCGAAAGTTCTCTTCCCGGATTTTCTCTTATCAAACCATCGCTTGACAATGTCTTGGTGATGCTGAAAATGTTCTTTGGCCCTTTCTCTTGACTCGTCTAGTTTTATCAGAGTATCAATTCTAGACTGTAACACTTGACTGCTGGTCCCTCGAGAGGATTGGGCTAACTTCAAGGAGGGGAGTAATACGTTCGGTGGGAGAATGGCTTCTTTTCCATAGACCAGGTTGAAGGGAGAGGCTCCTAAGGCATCTTTAGGTGTTACCTTGTCAACCCATAGAGCATTAGGGAGGGCTGTGTGCCAGCTCCTTTGATTTTCAATCACGGTCTTTTTCAAGATACGGATGAGGTTTTTATTGGTTGATTCGGCTAAACCGTTTCCCTGAGGGTAGTAATTGGCTGAATAATGTAATTTGATTCCCCTTTCAAAAGAAAATTCATTAATCTTTATTGATGAAAAATAAGGTGCATTATCAAAAACCAAGGAAATTGGAACCCCAAACCTGGTTATGATATTCTCCTCCAAGAAGTTGATGATCGTGTCTTCATTAGATTTCTTTAGGGGAACAACTTCCACCCATCTCGTGAAATAATCTGTAGCGGTCAGAATGTACCGATGCTGTAGTGAAGAGTTGGGATTTATTTCCCCAATTATGTCTATGCCCCACTACTCAAATGGTTCAATAATGATGACTGGCTGCAGAGGCGTTGCTGCTTTGGGTAGATTTCTAGTGCTTTTTTGGCATACATCACAATTTCTCGCATAGGCATGGTCATCTTTGAAGAGAGTAGGCCAATAATATCCTGCTCTGAGGATTTTGTGGGCTATAGTATCCCCTGAATAATGTCCTCCAGCAGGTCCATCATGTAGTTCTTTGACCACGTTAATAGCATCTTCCCTTTCTAAACATCTGAGATAAATGCCATCATAATTCTCCCTGAAGAGTACTCCTTCAATGATCTGATAAGATGCTAATTTAAGACGGAGAGCTCTCCTTTGCTTTGGACTCCAATGCTCTGGCAAGTATCCTAACTGTAAGTAATGTACTAGGTCTCTGTACCAATATTCTGGAGCTGTGAAGATTGAACATACGTCTACCATATTTAGCTCGGCTTCATTCCTCCAATATAGCTCTTCATCAGTTTGGCTTTGAGTGAGAAACTTACACAGAACTTGACCTTTAATAATACTAGCTGGCTTGAATTCTAAGTCATATTCCTGGAGGGAAGTGACCCAATTCCCTCTTCTTTCTCCCAATTCCTTTTGAATGAAAAGATTTCTGACAGTGGGGTGAGGAACTATGACTCTTGTCTTGTTTTTTAGAATATATGGCATAAATTGTTTTACTGCTTTGAAGACTACATATGCTTGTTTGTCTACCACAGGATAGTTTAGCTCGACACATTGCAGACCAGTGCTCATAAAAGAGATCGGATATTCATCTCCCGTTTCTGTCTTCTGAGTTAGGACAGCTACAAGAGAATCATTAGAGGCAAACGTGTACATTATAAAATATTTGTCAAAGTTCGGGCTTCTTAAAGAAGGTTCCTTGGCTATTGCTGCTTTGATCTCTTTGAATGCATCCTTCTCCAAATCTGTCCACTTAAATTGTAAATTTTGCTTAACCATTTGTTGTAAAGGTTTGACGATCTAGGCGAAATCCGGCACAAATCTTTGGACGAAATTTATGGTTCCCATAAAAGATTGCATAGATTTCTTGCTGTGAGGCAAGGGAATTTTATGGATAACCTGAATTCTTTCTTGATCTATCGAGATTCCTTTTCTGGAGATGATGTGACCGAGGAGTTTTCCTTCAAGAACAGCAAAAATGCTTTTCTTTGGATTTAGCGAAATACCATACTTCCTGCAGTGGTCGAAGATTTGCTTCAGGTGAGAAACGTGGTCTTTTTTTTTTTTGAAAAGACTGTTACATCATCTAGATATACTACTACACATTTACCGCCTAGTCCTCAGAAAGAAATGTCCATGGCTCTCTGGAAAGTAGCTCTGGCATTAATTAAGCCAAAGGGCATTCTCCGATATGTGAAAGTTTCCCACTTTGTGCGAAAAGTGGTTTTGAGTCGGTCTTCCTCTGCTACTAGCACTTGGTTGTAACCAGAAAAACCGTCTAGTAGGGAAAAAACCTCGGATCTTGACACCATATGCAATATTTGTTCCATTGGAGGCACTGGATAGTTGACTTTATCAAAAGCTCTGTTTAAGTTCTGAAATCTACGCACAGCCTAATCTCTCCCGATTTCTTCCACACAGGGACTAAATTAGCTACCCATTCCGAATGTCGAACTTTAAAAATGATTTTGGCATCCAACAACTTTTTTAATTCTTTCTGGATTAGAGGCTCAAGCATTGGATGCATTCTCCTTAGCTGTTGATGAAAAGGTTTGACCCCCTCCTTCATAGGTATTACGTGTTGAATGATATGGGTGTCATCTATCTTTAGATCATCATAGGTCCAAGCGAACACATCTTTGTATTGTTGGAAAAGTTTAATGAATCTGCTTCTTTCTGCCGAAGTACAACACTTTCCCAAATTGACATACTTCAGTTCAGCTTCTGTGCCCAAATTGATCAGTTCATATTGCAGGGTCGAACTGTGGGTCTTGGCATTCGCTGATGTTCTGAATTTGTTTTGCAAATCAAAGAGGGCTTCTAATGTTCTCAAACCTTTGGGCATAAAGTTTCCTTAACTATATCTTTATTTTGTAGACTTGAGTCATGCTCTTCTTCTTCTATGATGGCTTCTTGAAAAGCATCTTCATTGGTTAGGAAACTGATGGTCTGTTCATCATCATCAAATACCCTGAAATTTGTGATATTGTCTGGCACCGAAGGCCTGAAAATCAATTCAATAGAACATTTATTATTAGTGGGTACTAATCTAGAAGCGGACGTAGCTAACAGATCAGCTGCAGCATTTTGTAATCTTGGGATAGAATTAATGTTAAAATCATCAAAATACGAGATTAAATTCCAAATTTATGCTTGATAACCCTTTAAATGCGGTGAAATACAATGAATTGTAATTCTTATTTTCCTAACAACAATTTCAGAATCACCAAAGACTTTCAAAAACTTAACGTTAAGACTAATGACTTTCTTCAAACCTTGAATGAGGGCTTTGTATTCTGCGGTATTATTAGTACATTCAAACTCTAACCTACATGACAAAAAATGTTTATTTCTATTAGGATCTATTAAAATACAACCAGCTCCGAATCCTTCCTGTGTCTTGGAGCCATCAAAGTAAAGCGTCCAAAAGACATTTTATTTTCTAACTAAGTTAGTTTGATTATTGTCTAAGTTAGTTGCTAAGTCTACTATGTTACAGTCAATATCATCAGCCTGCGAAAACTGAAGGAGATCAGGCTGTCTATTTGAAATATGGCTAACTTCTTCTAATTTATAGTTTCCAGGTTTGATTTCCAAAAAGTAATTTCCTAAAACTGACGGTGAAAAGGCCACTGCTTCATTCTTTCCATCCAGCTGAGTAACATTTTGTTTCATATGTGGCTCCCTCAATATCTTAATCTGATTTTGACGATTTTGATGGGGCAACCACAAATGAGAGCAATCTGTTGCAAAATAGCCATTAAGTTTCGCGGATCAATCCCTACTCAAAATTAGACCGCATTCCTTGGGAGTATCGACCACCATTATATCAATACATTGACATCCTCTGGGATCGGATGACAATCTAATGAGTACATCTTTCATCTCCCCAATAACCTTAACAGCAGTCCTATCTAATTGTATGATTTGAGATGGGCATGGGATAGGCTGTCGATTAATTTTCTTGCAAATTGACAAAGGCATGACATTTGAATTAGCTCCTAAGTCTACCAAACATTTGTGGACATTATGATTAAATATTTCGAAGGTCAATAGAAAGGGAAGAGTCTGAGATTTTGATTTTCCGCCAATACTTGCTTCATTAATTTCTGGGTTTTCCTCAGTGTTTTCCACTGGGACAGCTATTTGCGGATCTAGTGCTTCCATCAGTTTCTTCCTCTATTGCGGTAAACTACACATATAAAAAATGGAGACATTTGCTTTCATTTTTTTAATATTCTCTATTATATCATAGCTCATGTCACAACCCTTCGACACCTCTAATTGGTTTTCTATTTTGTTCAAAGGAGCTTATGGTTGTTTATTCATTTCCAAGTTAGGTACTTTCGTCACTGCAGGAGCAGCCACCATGCTCGTTTTGGGTTGGGGAGGTATTACAGTTATGTGCCGCCTCGGTATTTGGTTAGACCTTGTCTTAGGTAGTTCTATTGTTGGTTCGGTCACCAGGCCTTTACTCCTGGTAGTAATGTTAACAGATGTTGTTTGCAATTCATCTGTGAGCTCTTCACAAGACAGTTCTTCGGCAGGGGTCCAATCCCAAAGGATCATCGTAGTGTCGGGGGTTGGTTCTTCACTATCAAGAATTTGCTCTTGTTGGGGACTTGTTTGCTCGAGTGTTTGTGCATCTAACATTTGGTTCATTAATAAGCTCATCAAGTTGATCCACTGTGGACAACTTTTCTCCGAATGTTATTCTTGGTGAAAAGTACAAAAGTGATCCATCCCTATTTCATTAAGATTTAATACAGCAGAATTATTCACTGGTGGGGTTGGCTTCCCATTGTCTTCTTTCCATTTGTAGAACGGTTTGAATGGGGGTCTGGAAGAACTTATTGCTTTATCCTTTTCTAAATCCACGATTTTATTGGAGAGTTTCTGCATCATTTTTATGACACCTTCTATAACTGCTGTGGGTTCCTCTTTATCCATAGTCAACAAAAAGGGTTTCTTAACAGTTGTTGGTTTGCCTTCTAAATCCAAAGCATGTTTAGCAATACTATCATGTTCTTCTTCTACCTTCTTGGCTTCCTAAAAATTTTCTGTGAAGGTGGGTTTTTTCGTTCTTTTGACGAACATTGCAAGTGGAGATTTAAGAGCTGTTGTATAATACTCTACTAAGCATTCCTCTCCCAGCTTGGTTCCATCACTGAAATTATTTAACAATGTTGTGAATCTCTGATTAAACTCTTGAACTTTCTCATTCTTATCCATTCTCATGGACAGTAGTTCTTTCATGAGAGTAGCTACGGTTTTCTGATTACCGTACTTTTTAAGAAAACATTTCTCAAAATCTTCCCAACTTGCTATTGAACTAGCCTACAAACTAAAGTACCAGGAAGATACTTTGGGTTCGAAAGTATATGGAAAGAGATGACAAACCACATCTTCGTGTTCCACATTCAAAAGTTTTATAGCTAAATAGAAAATTTTGAGGTGATCTTCAGCAGAGACTCCTTTACTCGGGTCATACTTAGGTAAAACCTTTTATGGGTTCTTGGGGAAATATTGGAATGGTCCGACCATGTTCAATGCCCCTCTAGCTCTCCATGCAGGTACGGCCATGACTCTCGGAGGAGAGCGTGGTGGTGAGTGTGGTGGTGAGTTAATAGGAGTATCTCTTGGAGGTTGATATTCTGGGCCTATAGGGGTCTCTGGACTGACTTCGTTGAAAGGTTCGGTGATCTCTTCTAGAGATAAATCTAACAATTCTTCTAGGCTTTGAACAAGGACAGAATCTCTTGTGCACTGGGGATTTTTTCGAGGAGCTCTAGTTCTGGGTAATAGAGGAACTGTGGTTAATCCTCCACGACTTCTCACATATGAGAGGGTATGTCTCCTGAATTGATTTACTTCTTCAAAAGGGACAACATACACTACTTCTGACTGTTCTGTTATAGGGTTAGGATCTTCTTGATTTCTGGATTCCAGATCTAGAAATTTTGGAAAAATTGTTGTGGATGGGTTTTCAGTGGAAATTTTACTAACAAAAGAATCTTTTCCACTAGCCATGCACTGATGGCCCTCCTTCTAGCACCAAAAAATTTTGATGCCCCAAATATCGCAACATCAAGCAGAAAGGGATTCACCCCAGTAAGCAATCCCAATTAGATCGCTCACTGTTTGGTGTGGGGAATCCATCTAGTTAATGGTTCCAGCTACCGTAAGTTTTTTAAAGATTTGTTGGTTTTACTGGTTGCAGGCCGATCCACCGGTTATGTATTTTGTATTTAAAATGATGTGCATGTGCCATAGACTAAATGCATGTGGTAAAAAAATCTGTATTCATCTAAACTAGTCTAATCTACCTATCATTATAAGGAGCAGAGTTAAAAAGTGGGTAAAATACTATAAAATACACCCAAAACAATTTACAGTTAGCTGTTAAATTGAAAGAGGCATTTATAGCAAAAAAGAAAGATTAGGTAAGGTCACTCAGATAAATATAAACATTCCATTACCCATTTAACACATAAATTTTACATAAGAATATGAAACCATCCACATCAAAGAATTAATTCATAAAAGCCAGGAAAGATCTCACAGGAAATGTATGAGAAATTTGTAGAAATAGTTCAGTAGCTTAATCAACAAGACTCCATGTAAAAAGACATGCTAGCTTTCACAGGCCAAAATGATTTCCATTCCTCTAGCAGAAATAGTTCCTTTACAAAATAGCAAAAAGAGTTTCACCTGCCAAAAGTCATTTGCTTCTCTTCTTATTAGCTATATATAGCTTTACAAAATGTCCCCAGAATTGACACCTATACCCTAACCGTTTAGATTCCTCTATTTTGTCTTGTAGTGCTTGATATTACATAGGAGAAATATTCTAAATGCTTTACAAAATGGGAGTTACAAAATTACAAATGTTTTATCGTTCCAAACATAAGTACAAAAATGCACATCCACGTGGCATGCTGAATAGCACAAGCTATCTCTAACTTGGCTCCTTTGGTAGCTCAGGTTCCTCTAGGATTGTTGGAGTTTCCTCTCGCATCACTGCAATGGTTGGGCCAATCTTTGATGTAGTAGCTTGACTAGCTGCCAGTGCTTTCTCCACTTCTGTTATGTGAATTCCCCAGTGATTAGTGTCTTTCACAATATTTGTTCCAATCAAGGGGGTCATGAATCTGAGGGATATCTTTTGTTTGACCAACTCTTCTTCTAAGGTGGTCACTTCAGCTGCAGTAATCCGGAGGCTTTCTTCCAGGCTATGTTGATGACAGCAGCTTGGCTGATAAACTAGTGTAGATCCTCTGCTGTCAATGTATCCAGCTTCTGCACATATTCACTTTCTGCCTGGAAATCTATACTCAGATTAGGTAAATACTGAGCCTTATCTGAGAAGTCTTCTATCCTTGGAGGCATGGCTATTTTGCAGTTTTCCTATGTGGTCCGGGTACGGGAATATACAGTCTTGCATTGTTCATAAGTTTCTGCAGTCACGGAGGCCAATTTTACTCCGCAGTCTCTGGAATACTATAGGGTGCATATATCTTCCTTGTATTCAGCAACAGTCTTAAGGGGAAGGGTTGTTGGGAACCCTGACTTTCCTTCTCTCCATTCGATATGCCTTCTAATCTCCTCACTAATGTGTGAGTGCTTCCTTCTGATCCTGGTGGCTTCAACATTTACTTCCTTGACCTTGGCCATGACTGATTTTAGTCTATATATTTCTTCAGCTATGAGTTCTCTTACTCCATAGGTCTCTTTCAGGATTAAACTGGCCTGCTCATGGAAGGGTCTGATATCTCCCATTTTGTTTTTTGCTAACTCCAATTGCTGCTCCAGTGATTCATTCTCTCCTTGTATTTTTTCAATGCTCTCTTTTAGGTCTTCTATCTCCTCAAGGTTGTCGAATTTATCTGACTCGAGCTTCAAATTCTTCCCTTTAAGCTCTGCATTTTCATCTTCTAATGTCCTTACTTGTATTGACAGATCTCTCCTATCTGCCTCTAATCGTTGGATTACTCTTTGCAAGTCTTCCTTTTGGGATGTGAGGACATTATTCTTCTCGATCATCAAGTTTGCATAGTTCGGATCTTTAACCAAGGCTTCCTGAAGCTGTTGTGCCTTTTCCTTTTCTTCATGTAACTTGTCTGCCAACATGAAAACATTGTTTGCGGTTGCTGTGACTGTGGCTACAGAGATGGATGCTAGGTGCCTATCTACTTCTTCAGTGTTCTTCATGACCGTCATCTCATGCGTGCTGATTATGTCTGGCCGAAAAGGTCTTTCAGTATGGACCCTGTCTCTTTGAAAATGGTCTTCCTTTTCTTACTGTAAGCAAAATTCTGCTAGTTAGAAACTGTGCTTCCTTTATGGGGTGTGAAGGGGACAATAGGTAGATCCCTTATAGGAGAGCCCATATCCAAGTTCTGCAAGTTTGGGATTTTGGGGTCAATCTCTTCTTTGGACTTCTTTTCTTCCTCGTCTTTCCTCTTTGCTTCTGCTTCTTGCTCCTTCTTTTTTCTATCTTCTTCTTCCAGCTTAGCATTGGTTTCCATCCTAATTCTTTCTTCCTCTTCTTTCCTTTTCACCTCTGCTTCAGCTTTGGCTGCTTGGATTTTCAAATTCTCTTCTTCTCTTAATTTATCTTCTTCAGTCTTCTTTTCGTGTTCCGAGAGCCTCAGTTGTTCTTCAAAGAGATCCTGGGAGCTTGAGCTGGCTCCTCCTTTGCTTACCTGACAGATTTGCAGCTTGGCCATATTACTGATTCCCCTATATGGTTCTTCCTGAGGATCATAAAAATTGGCATATTCATAGGGAGTAGAGTGTTCTTTGCAATGCTGCACGACTTTGACTTGTCGATCGTTCCTGTGGAAAAGCTTTTCTCCAAAGTGGAAGCTTTTCAATTTTGCAACAAACTCTTTTACAGTGGTGATTCCTGTGAACTTGTAGGCTCCAATATAAAAGGGTAAGGAGGGAAAGGTGGCCTTCTTGGCTTTGTACAAGGTGTTACCCATTCCATCAATGAATATTTTCCTGACCATTTCCTTATGGACTATGTAATATGTGGCATACTTCGTAAGAATATAGGGTGCTTTAGAACCTCTATACATTCTTATGTAGGTACCTTCCGGAGAAAAATAGAAATCGCCATACTTTTCTAAGGCCTCCATGGCATTCTCCAACAAACAATTTGGTTCTTCATGGAAAATCATTTCATAAAGCAGCATGATAAACTCCTCGCAGATGAGCTTGTAGTCTCTCTTATAATTCTACGCCCAAAAGATTTTATAGGCACGATTAACTCCAACTCAAGAGATCACCCCTAGAATCTATGGTCTTCCCAAAATCCATAAAGACGGAGTTCCCTTGAGACCTATTGTGAACACGATAGGCTCCGCAACCTATGAGCTTGCAAAATACGTAGCCAAAATCCTAGGCCCCCTTGTAGGTAACTCGGAATCATTTATGAAAGACTCTAATGCCTTTGTGAAATTAATCCAAGAAGAGAGAGTTGAACCGAAAGACAAGATCCTTAGCTTTGACATAGTTTCCCTCTTCACAAAGATCCCTCTTAAAGAATCTATTGAGGTCATTAAGGAGGTTACTGACCCTGACACAGCAAAGTTAGCAATAGTATGTCTTAGATCAACCTTTTTTAGCTTCCAAGGAGAATTTTATGAACAAACCACAGGAGTGGCAATGGGATCCCCCCTCTCACCCATAGTTGCCAACCTCTTCATGGAGAAGTTTGAAAAAGAAGCCCTCAACTCATACCCATTAAAACCATCTAGATGGAAAAGATATGTTGATGACACCAATGTGTTATGGCCACATGGTGAAGTAGAACTAGCAAAGTTTTTTGAACACCTCAATAACCGTTCTGAAGACATAAAGTTCACCATGGAAGAAGAAGAAAATGGGAGCATACCCTTTCTAGACGTCTTAATAACTAGGAAAGAAGATGGAACTTTAGGACACAAAGTCTTCAGAAAGAAGACACACACGGAAAGCTACCTACACGCAGACTCCCACCACCACCCCTCCCAAAAGATAGGGGTCCTCAACACCTTATCCATAAGAGCCTCTAAGATTTCATATAATGAACACCTTAATGAAGAAAACAACCACCTCACCAATGTCTTCAAGAACATAGGCTACAATTCTAAGGATATTAAGAAAGTCATAGATGGATCCAAGAGTAGGGCCAACACTCACACCACAAGAAACAACAATAAAGATAATAACAAAAATACATAGAAACCCAACACAAGAGCCTACTTACCCTATATTCAAGGGGTTACCGACAAAATTTCTAAAGTTCTCAAGAAGAAAGATATCGCAACCTCCTTCAAAACCTTACAAACCATTAAACAAAAAATGAGACCCATCAAAGACCTGATTGATCATAAACAATGCAAAGGCGTCTACAAGGTATCTTGCTCTTGTGAGCTATGCTACATTGGTGAGACTGGTCATTCCTTTAACACTAGACTAAAATAACACATCGCTAACATCAAGAATGAACGAATCTGGACCTCAGCTCTAGCGGAACACTCCGCCAAAACCAAACACCAATTATGCTTAGAAGATACCAAGATCCTAGCAAAAGAAGATAACTATTTTAAAAGAAAACTTAGAGAAGCCCTTGAAATAAAAAAGCATCCCAACAATCTAAACAGAGATGGAGGCATAGAAGTTAGCGCTAGTTGGCTTCCACCACTCCTACACCGCAATAGACGAAATTAATATATTTTATGAACCCCTTAAAAAACCTAAAAATCAACTTATGGTATTCTAAAAATCCATTCCTAATTAACACACAAGTTTTTAAGTTTAAAACACCAACTAATGTTCTACCACTATTATTTTTAATAATATAATATATCAAATTAATAAGATTAATAATAATTTTATATTAAAATTAAATTTAATAGTATTAAAATCAAATTTTCAAATTAACTACTAAACCATAAGTAAAAGACAATTTTGAAATTATTACAATATGTTTAATAAAATTAAAACCAATACTTAAAATTAAATTAAACACGATTAATACAACTAATACATTCATTAATATTATTTTTTTCCCTAATAATTTACATATAAATTATTTACTAAGATTATTATTAATACCAATATAGTTTTTACACTATTAACACTAATAATATTAACTTATTAACATTACTTAATTACCTTATCAAATATCATGAATAATAGTATTAAAAAATTAATTTGATTTTAATACTATTAATTAAATTTAATAGTATTAAAATTAAAAATTTTCAAAATAACTACTACTATCATTAACATTAATACTAGTAATACAACTAATACTATTATTAACATTCATTTTACACTATTAACATTAATTTTACACTAATACTATCATTAACATTATTTTTACCCTAATAATTATTTACTTAAAATATTAGTAATACTAATATATTTTTACACTATTAACATTTATAATATTAACTTGTTAACATTACATAACTATCATTTCTTAATTAAATATCATGGCTTTAGTAATTAAACACTTTAAACCTAAAACCTAATTAACTAAACCCTAGCCGACACTTAAGCTACATCCCGACAATTCAAAAACACCATCCCTCTGCAATTCTTTATTAAAGCTACAACCTTTAGGATCAGCTACTCTTCTTTGACACACCGTCCTGATGATGAGTCCTGTTATGGACTCGAAACGTCGATGAAAATCATGAGATCTATGGAAATTCCAAACATGCATCCTGAAACTGGACCTTCAGCCGGACTCCACATGCATCCCAACTTGGGAAGAAGACATTTTTCCACAATACAATCTATGAGATACGAAGCCATATAGAATTCTGCCTTTTTTTCCTCTAGCCCTTCTTTAGCCATTGCTACTGCTGATGTCAGGCAGTTTGAGAGAATGTCAGCCCAATTGAAGATCGTGCCTTTGAAAGTGACAAAATGTATGATAGGGACCCACTGCAGCATGAACATCGTCCCATCAGGTCTTTCGAAGATCCTGCTTAGCATGAGAGCAATTAGTCTAAATGGAGGCCTTAAATTCTAGACTTCGTATTCCTCACTGTCTTTTCTTCTGAATTGCTTGCTTGAAATTAACATCCTCCTTGACATATCTAAATTATCCATATTGATCTCCTGCAACCATGCATCATCTAGTGGCTGCTGTGCTTTGGGTATTTTGTAAGTTGTTGCAATGTAGGATGGGTGAAATGAGGTGAAGACATTACCTGTGTTGTCTGCTATGACTCTGGTCTCGGCGTTGGCGTGCTGCAGCACCCATCCAATCACCTCTGAACATGGGAATAGTTCTGGATGTGAGGATGCTTTGGATATACATGAATTCCTGATATTTTGATATAAGCATTCCTCTTCAAGGAGAGCTTTAGGAAAGTCTAGATCCCTTATCATACGATAGATATCACCTCAATTTACTTCCGAAGGCACGTTTGTAGTGCATTTGGTGTCCTGAAATGTTGTCTCCAGTCTGGAATTTTCCTCGATTGCTTTCGTCCTTATCTTGCCACCTTTGGCCATAATGGGAATCCTGTACAATAATTGACATGAATAAGCATGCATGACATAGTGTTTTACAAAACTAAACTAATACATGTGGATGGTCTTGAAAAAAATGCAAAAAACTTGTGAAAACGTTAATCAGGTTATCCTGGTGGTTTTTTGGGTTGGTTAGGAAAACTAATGGCTACAAGATCAAGGTTGGTCTAGGTTCTCAAGTCCTTAGGATACCGACCGGTGCACGGGCGTGGAAAGAGTCAAAACATAACCCGAGACATGTAGTGATTAGGTGCAAAAAGGCGGACAGGTCAAGCACTTCATGAATAGACGCATCTTTTAAAATGCGAGAGAGTCTCGAGACCGTCTATGCTTAAGCTTAGGGTCACTTATCGAACGTCTCTTAGGTTGGGGGCAAACTGTTATTCGGGATCAAGAAGAACTAGCACAACTTAAATGACCGGACAGAGTTACCACATTAACAGGATCGATAGCATGATATTCTGCGTTAGGCGCACAAAGGGTTGATAAGAGATCCGAGAAAACGCAATGGCTTGGAAATGAATCAAACTGAGAAATGAAACATCCTTTAAAAGGCATGCATGTTCTAAACAGGTTTGCCAGTTTACTTACCTAGAATTGACGGGCGTGGTGCCATTAAGTGGTCTGTAAAACTATGCTTTCCGCTCGACGGTGGACACACCTTGATTGCTCGAGCAAAATGTTTGAGCAGTGAAAAACCAATGAAATGGCAATGGGGTTTTCCCCCTATATATATGGGTTGGTACATGTGAAACCTTAATGCAGTTGGTGCAGGCCATTAAACGGGACATTAAGCCTACGTACGGCTGGGTTACATCAAATAATTTTTTTTTTTTAATAAATGTAACCGTCAAAAGTGGAAGGCTTGTGCCAACGCTTCCAACTTACATGGGAAGAAAAGAAAAACGATCCACCATTGCGGGAGAGTTGTGTGAGTGCTTCCGCGAATGGGTAATGTATCGCAGCGGATTTAAAAGAGAGATTCCACTTCCGCTGGAAATTTATCCAAATCCTTCCGAAAAATGCTAAGGTTTGTCGGTGCGGAGACAATGGACGAGTCTTTCCGAAAGAAAAAGTTGCTGCACATCTGACGCTTGCGGAAGAGTTACATGAAATCTTTCGCTGCAGCGGAAGGTCTTGACAAGTTGGTTCCGCCATGGGAAAGTTTGGTTTAAGCGTTCCGTCCCTCAGAAGACTTAAGTTAACTTTTTCGCTTCGGAAGACTTGGGTTTTTACTTCCACAGTTTCGGAAGACTTGGGGCAACTCTTCCGCTATTTCGGCAAAGTTAGCTCAAAGTTTCCATTGTTACAGGCCAAAAGGATGAGTTTGTTTGGTCAAAAGACATAACTCAAAAAGTTCTGAGGCAAGTTTAGGATTGAGGAACTTCTTAACAGGATGCTAAAATGTTGCGAAACTTTCTAAGGCAAACATACCAAAGAAAAAGAGGAGGGGCCCCAATGATTTTTCAAAAATAATATGGGGGGGGTTGTATCAACAACACATCTTATTCTTGCTTTTCATGATTTGTTTCTTATTCCTTTGGTAAATCCCAAGCTATCAATTCTTCCTCTGTGACTGAACATTATTCACACTCTGCATTGAGTGATCTTCTGCATATCTATCTGTGCCATCTCTCGTCAAATGAGCCTACTGATATGAGTCTCAAGATCATTCAAAATCTGTGGTGAGTTCCTTCTGTATATAGATACCATCTTCAACCTTGTAGCAAAGGTTGAAATCTGCATCACCCATGGTGATCATTGAGCTCATCAAATGACTATCGATCCTAGGTACCCGTACAGATCTTTCTTCAATTGAATCCTGGGAGTTTTCTTGATTCACACTTCTTCTTCAATCACACCATTGAGAGAACAGTATTATCTAGCTGCTTGGAGCAAACATTTCGTCATGATCCTCTTCCTCTTTCTAAGAGAATCTTCTAGCCACAAGCCTTCTATAGTATGTTTGATTTGTCAGTCTTCTTGTTGAACATCCATCACTTGTTCAATGTTCATCATTCTTCATGATCTTTCCTACAAATCAAAATTAAGTACATGATTAGTAATACTTTATAATCATCAAATCATGTTGACATGATAACCTATTATGCATATAGATATGATTTTCATAGTTATGCTACTATCTTGACCAATACTTTGGCACAACACTTTTCCATATCCTATATGCATACAGTGGCTATCTAGATGCCTTCCATCTCTACCAAAACATACTATCGAGAGCATGCATAGCTCTCAACATGTTAACAAAGAGGTTTCATTCTAGACAATCAACAATGGAATGTTTGTCCAACTTACCAATCATATGCATATTAGTAGTATACTGTTCAATGCTATATGAATGCTTACACTTAGCATGATATATTCTAGGAATACAAATATGCATACAACTATTACAAGCAATATCATAGACTATTCAGTAATTCAAATAACAATTCAAATACTTGTATTTTTATGTCTTGTGAGGCTGCATCCTTCTTGGTCTCCACTTCCCTTCCATGTCATGAGCTTCTATCCATCCTTGACCACTATGCATGCTTAAGTGTGCACTAGTGTCGTCATCATGATCTCATACATAATCATACATTCATTAGTATAAACTCAATATTATCACAACATTATGATTCTAAGTAATCTTGAATATGTATGGTCATGATCATTCAATACATGGGTATAATAAGATCCTAGCACAAAGTGGGATTCTAACTTGACATAGGAAAACATACCTGGATTATGCTTAGTTATGTCTAACATACCCAAACAATATCTTTATTCTCTTCAATGATTTAGAGACCTTGTGCTAGTAACCTACATACCTCATAAGTTAAGCATATTAGAAATAAATCATACATACCTCATAAGTATAGCTTCTATGTGATCAAGGATTATGGATGAGTCTTTGTCTTCATGTCATCATGGTCATGGAACTTGATTTATATTTCTTGATGTACCTGTATCTTGTTAGAAGACAACATCAACCTCATACAACACCACAGTGCATTAGTATAATCATATAACCCTAATCAATGAATGTCTTCTATAATTCACATGCATTCATATTTTTACTAGGGTAATAAGACAATTCTAACATTAATCAAGAATGTACTAATCTCAATAATATGAAGACAGACATATTATGAATTTAATCAAGAATCAGATTTCAAAACATACCTGTATCTCCCTAAGTCATACCTGTCGAGATTTCTTGTAGTCTTCTTATGTAAGGCCTTAGCCTCATCTCCCCTTGAAACTGGATCTGGAGCTCGATTAGGGTTTCTCAGAGAAACCCTAAAAATTCAAACTTTGACTTTCACACTACTGAATGGATGGAAAGATGTGCCTTGCTGAGCTAATCAAGCTAGCATACTTCAATTTTGAAATCTCCAAAATTTGACCCTTCAAAATTGCCTTCGAAACTTCTGGATCTTCTGAATAGGATCCCGAACTAGCGTTTGATGAATCCCACCCTTATGCCCAATCAAAAGGTTCGATCCAAAGCTCTAAACTCTTATTTTTCTAAGGAGCTTCCAGCCATGGTCACAGACTTCAAAAATTCCAACTTTTGCAGAAGCCCTAATTTTCCACCTTTCTGATCAAAATCCCAAACTGGGGTTTGATCAAGCCCGGTCTTCTACCCAACCAAAAAATTCGATCTTGGTCTCTAAATTTTGATTTTGATGAGTATCATTCAGCTGTGGCCTCTGATTACAAAAATTCCAACTTTCTCTGAAACCCTAAATTCCCGAAGCCATGAATGAAGGTGCTCAAAAAATAATTTTGTTTTGACAGAAACATGTACCTGATTGTTTCTAGTGTAACTCCTAACTTTTCGATCCACAAGGTCTGAAACGTCTACCTTTGGTATCCCGACCTGTCATCTTTCCAAAACCATAGGTCTGACCTCAATTGGATTCTCTCAGAGAGAGTTATGCCAAGTGTCACAACATGAACTGTTTACGGGATAAAACAGGAGAGCGAACTTGTACGGCGTTCCACATGTCACTGGTTCAAATTCGGCCTCTAAAAACGTTACCTAAGATAGTAAAGTCTGTTCACTACCTGTCACTTTTTACGAAATTTCATTTGGAGCTTCCTAGCCCAAGTTATGACCTTTTTTCCTAGGTCACCTGATTATGACTGAGATCTAGAAGAGGCAGAAACCCTAACTTCTACTGATCATAACTGACAAAGTACAATGCATATGAGGGTTTCCTTTGGACACAAGGTACATGGAGATGTTATCTACGACCTATAAAGGTTTCATATCCTGCACCTTCACCAAAATGGATTTATAGCGAAAGTTCCACGATGACTGGTTTTTTCTATACAAAACCCTAACCTTCAAATTGTCGCAAGTGAAGCAAGTGTCGTAAGTGCCATACATTGCCTTCCTTCAGGTTAGCTCTAATACCATGTTAAGATTCAATATTCTAAGATAGAAAATATCATCATTACATTCCATTTAACAATAATAGCATATACAGGATCACTGAAAGAACAACAAGCATAGCATAAACAAAAGAGACACAGATTTATCTTGGGAAACCCTCATGGGTAAGAAAACCCAGCAAAGCTTCCTCAATATAGATGACCAGCAAATACAAAGATGTAATCCACAACCATGAGCTCCTTCTCCTCCATAGTAGACCTCTCCCTCACCTATGCGCTATTCACAAGTGAGTGTAGTGTGTTAAATGAGGAACACACCTCCTCTATTTATACACATCTCCGACTTGTCTTTTACATCAACTAGGTCGGCCCCAACATAACCACTGGGTTAAACACCGCATTACAACTGACTGGGCCAACCCCTCTATGGTGGTCTAATAACCCTTTGACCCACATAACACATATAGGGCCGACCCCCACTAGGGAATTCTAATAACCCAAGTTACCACATTCCGACAGAGGAATAAACATCTCCGGATATACAATAAGGTCTTCACGGAGGAATGAAACATCTTCGGAATAATAAAGTACAAATATAATATTCTTAGAAGTTACAATATTTCAACAGACTATGCATAACATAAAGGAGCAAAGCATAGTGGAGGATGTGGCTAGATATATTCCCAGAATCTACGCACCTTTAGATAACAAGAAAGCAGAACACCAGTGCAATATGAATGAGATTGAATGTAAGATTAATGATCAACCCATTGCCATTTTAATTGATTCAGGGGAATCCATATTTATATTGATCCCAATTTGGTTGAAATATTTAAGTTAAAGAAAATCAAACATGATAAGTCATGAACGGTATACTTGGCTATTGGAACCAAAAGAAGAATCAGTGAGATAGTAAAAAGTTGTTCCTTAGATATGAATGGATTCATTCAACTCTAGATTTGAAAATAATACCCCTTGGTTCTTACGATGTACTTACTGGAACGGACTGGTTGGATTCACACCATGTCATGTTGGATTTCCACAACAAGACTCTCACCTGTCTTAATGAAGAAGGAAAGCATAATATAGTGAAAGGAATTCCAAGGCCTATTTCCATATGGAAGGTTTCAGTTGTACAACTAAAAATATATTTTAGAAAAGGGTGTCAAATGTATGTAGCTCATGTGGAGGAACCAGAAAAGGATAAGGGTCCTAACTTGGAATATTTCCCAGTATTACAGGAATATGCATATGTGTTTGAAGAAATACCAGGATTACCACCAAAAAGAGATTGATTTCTCTATTAACTTGGTGCCTAGAGCTGCCCCAATTTCCAAAATACTATATAGAATGAGTATGCTTGAATTGAAATAATTACAAATGCAGCTTGAAGAGTTGTTGATGAAAGGACACAAACGAACGAGTGTATCTCCTTGGGGAGCACCAATACTCTTTGTAAAAAATAAATATGGGACCTTGAGATTATGTATTGACTTTAGGCAATTAAATAAGGTTACAATGAAAAACAAATATCCTCTACCTAGAATTGATGACCTATTTGACTAGCTAAAAGGAGCAAGGATTTACTCCAAGATAGATTTGAGATCATGATATCATCAAGTGAGAATAAAGGATGAATATATCATCAAAACAACCTTCAAGACCCGATATGGTCATTATGAGTTTGTGGTACTTCCATTTGGATTATCAAATGCATCGAATACCTTTATGTGCTTAATGAATATCATATTTAGAAAGTATTTGGACAAGTTTGTAATTGTGTTTTTAGATGACATTCTTATTTACTCCAAACCAATGGAAGAACATGAGGAGAATTTGAGATTAGTTTTGCAGGTATTAAGGGAGAATTGGTTATATGCCAAGCTAAGTAAATGCTCATTCTATCAGAAACAAATCCAATACTTGTGACACATCATATCTGAGGAAGGGGTGGTAGTGGATAAAAGGAAGATTGAAGCCATCATGGCGTGGAATACACTTAGGAATGTAACAAAAGTTAGATAATTTATGGGGATAGCCAGATATTCTAGAAAATTTATGGGGATAGCCAGATATTATCGAATGTTTGTAAAAGGATTCTAAAAACTAGCACATCCAATTACATCTTTACAAAATAAGGGATTCAAATTTGAATGGAAAACCAAGTGTGAAGAAAGTGTCCAAGAGTTGAAGAGATTACTTACTAATGCACCAATTATCAAAATTGTTGATCCAAATGAAGATTTTATGGTACGTACAAATGCATGTAAAGAAGGAATTGGTGGTTTAATCATGAAAAAAAGGCATGTGGTTTGTTATGAATCCAGAAAGATGAAGGAGAATGAGAAACATTATGCCACACATGATTTAGAGTTGGTTGTTATAGTGCATGCATAAAAAATGTGGAGACATTATCTCATGGGAAAAAAATTTGAATTAAGGACAGATCACAATGGGTTGAAGTACATATTTGAACAACAGAATCTGAATGCAAGACATACAAGATGGTTGGAACTCCTATGTGATTTTGAATTTGAAAACAAACATATTAAAGGCAAGGAGAATAAAGTTGCAGATGCACTAAGCCGAAGAGAACATACAATGCATGTTGTAGCCATTAGCATGTGACAATTAGATTTAAAAAACAATATTTTGGAAGCTTTTATTTCATACCAGCATTATATATAGGTGAAAGAAGGATTACAACAAGATAATTTGCAGCATAAATTCAAAGGATACATGTTGCAAAATGATGGGATTCTTATACCATTCTTGAGAAAGTTGGGGATAATTATTTTAGGCTCAACATTCTACCATACTTAGGTATGCATCCAGTATTCAATGTGGACTTGCTTCGACCATATTTTCCTCCATGATTGGAACATATCAACTTGTAGAAGATAGATGTGGAAGATATACACCCAAATGCTCAAGAGCCTCTTGTTACTGACACCATCGTTGGACGGCAAGAATGCCATACAAGGACACATAAAATTCCATTGTTTTAGGTGGTTAAGGTAGGACAACTCCCATCTCAAGGAAAGTGGTCTCCTCTCCCTGAATTAGAGCTCAAGTTTCCTCATTTGCGCGAGAAGACAATGGGGACCATTTCCACTTAAGGGGGAAGTCTGATCCATCCCAAGGATCAACTAGATCCATCAAATATTGTATAGTCCCATTCGAATCCTTGGTCAATTCCTTGATTCATCCAACCCAACTGATCATTCGATTCCACAACTCGATGGCCGATGGGACATGCCTGATGGATCATCATGCATGCCTGATGGTAGTTGATGACTCCAATACATGTCAAATTACATTTTGAGCAGTCAAAAGGCATATGAACTTCCATCGATGTGGAAACGATGTCTCTTCATTTTCTTGTAGATGGAGAATGGGAAGAATACACATGATCGCTTTGTAACTGTCTTTTTGTAATTAAAACATGGCAGGTACTTACTCAAGCATCCCTTAGAATTGTATAAATACTTGTAATCTCAAAGATGAAAGAAATTTTTGTTCTCATATCTTCATTTCATTCAGAAGAGTTCCTAAAGAGAACACTCGATTGGTTCCCAACAATTCCTACATTTGACCTCTTACGACGACTTCTCAATATAACCAGATTTTTCACCCTTGGGGTTTCTCCATTATCAATTATTGTCTCACATTATTTTGTGATTGGCATTGTCTATTAAATTTTGCAGTTGTTTAGTGTCTGGTCTATGCTGTTCTTCATAGTTGTTTCTCTGATCAAACTAGCATTATAGCATATTCCATAACATTATCTAAATCATTCAATCAACTATGTTGTCCTCCTATCAACCTCCTTGGCAACACATATTAGTTTCTAAGCAAGGAAAAGGCATAAAAAAATAGGAAACTAGGACCAGTTCTACCAACAATAGATGTTAGTTCCTATATCCCTCCCATCAACTCTTTATTTATACATTGTTTGACATGGTTGAGATAATTAGAGGGTGGTTTCAAGGGGTTACAACCGAGAAAATGTTGTTCCAATTGTTCGTATTTGTGAATTTTCATATTTTTAGTTCATTTTTCAAGGCACACGCTCGTTTCCTAAAGGAAAGAAATGTGCACACGCCCCTTGTTCAAAAACAAATTGTGTGCCTCTGAAAACCCTATTTTTAGTGAATTTTGGGTTGGATTGAGTTGGTAACTTGTCTTTAAGTGGGGCAATCAATTATAGAGGACCATGTTGTGTCATTAAGGGGCTTTAGTAGATATTAGGGACTCTTTATATGGAATTAGGGACATTTTTATACCGTTAAGGACACTTAGATGCCATTAGGATCACTCATATGCCATTAGATTCATTTGGGTGCCATTAGTGTCACTAGAGTGTCAATTAGTGCTATAATAGTGGTTCAAATAAGAGAGAATCACCAAATCATAAGAAGACAATAATTTCGATGAAGCTTCCAAAAGATGAAGAAATAAATGCAGGAGACTAAAGAAAAAATAAATTATGGGGAATATGTTGAATGGGAGAAAAAGAAAAGGGAATTCAATGATTAAACACGTGAAATAAGTGTTAAATGTATAACATCATGAGTAATTATCCAACCAAATATTTTTCATCCAGGATTGGAACTCATGTGTTGAGGAAGGGAGATTGAGTTGCACTCAAAAACTTGGAGTAGATTCTTGATTTTGACTCAAGAATGACTAAGCCTTCAATTGTAATAGGTTATTCCTCGTGTTGAGGTGAATGCTTTGTTGTATCGAAGTGATGATTTTGTAAAGTCTTGTTGGAAAAGCCTCAAGAATTGTTTGTCAAGTCAAATTCTCATGTGGACCTTCAGTAATTGTAGGTATGCATGGGGTGGAACTCTAGTTATATAGGTAGATTATTTGCATGTTGAAGCATTAACGTTGTGTGATGTATTACTAACCATAGTCACCGATTTATATTAAGTCTCCTTTAGAGACTGGCCACCTTTAGAGTGAATTACTTTAGCACATGATCATTTGGTCCGAGAGTAATATAATATAATCACAACATCTGAAAAATATTCCGGGTATAATATGATATGATAGATAATTAAAGTTAACATGTATTGACCATGCAGATAAGACAAGAGATAAAGGTCAAATGTGATAAGATATGAGATAATTTGGATTGCACATAAAATAATTACTTAATAGATAATTTGAATTGTTAAACTTCAGTGAAGACTTCAATAAATAAAAGGAGAACTCGAATTGATCACTACGGTAATGTTAACAAGAAAGAATCAATTAAAGAGAGTTAACTAAGTGATAACAAAGTTAACTAAGTGTTATTTCCTAACAACACTTATGTTAACCTAAAAGATGACACTTGAGTTGCAACACTTAATTTAGCCACCTAAATAAGTGGGCAATATTTTAGTTAAGGGGAGAGTTCATCCTAAGACTCAATTTAGTGAGTTAATGCATTGCATGAGAAGTGGGTGCTCTTCTTCATGCAAGATTGATACATCGATATGGAGGGCGAGTTCATCATAAAATCAAAAGATAAAAATAGAAGCCAATGCATGTGAAGAATGTATAAATATGTTATACATTGCTATAATCCTAGGTTAGTTTGTAACTGAAGAATACAAAGAGTCGTGAAGACTCCAATGAACCATTGGAATATGAATCCCAAAGGTCATAAATTTGTTGTATAAATGCAATGTGTGATGAATGAATTGAACATATGAGAGTCATTTTCCTGTCATGTGGTATCATAGCACATACCTACTATGCCATAACTCATGCGCTAGTCAAATTGCCAATTTTGGCACTGCATCCTTCCTCAGAGCTCAGACCCACTCCTATATAATTGTCGTTGCATATCTGTGCTCTCTGCATTCTCAGACCTGCTCCTCTGTAATTCCTTTTGCATATATGTGCTCTCTGCATAGATTATCCATTTTATTTCATATTGCTACACACTACAACATTTTATCTCCACTTATCCATTGTTTTGAGTGTATTTTTAGTGGTTATTGGCTATCTGTTAGAGGGGAACACTTGTGTCAAAAGGATACTATTTATTTTGTGGAAAAATCTGGGCACATCAACCTATGGAAGAGAAGGGCACATTTTTTAGATTGAGGGTGCACTTAGTCATGGGATTCTAATGATATAAAGAGGACGCACTGTGTTCTGAAGGGATTTTTTTTTGAAAGAGGATGCATTACTATGTGAAGACTAGAGAAGGGCGCACTCATTTGAAGGAGCTTCTATAGTTTGGAGAAGGCACACCCATGATTACTTATATTAGTTGGTTTTTTGCTGCGATCTTGGTTCTATTCATCCATGTCACCTACCCAATTTTTTAGAATAATCATTTTCTACTATTATCCTTTTTGCAAAAAATACTTTGTGTTAAATTATAATTACAAGTTTGTAATTATGACCAATTAGGTAAAAAATGAATGTAATGACTCATTATTATTATTTAATAAATGAAAATGGGAGACAAACACTCAAGAAAGCTATTACAAGAGTATCCACTGGCCCACTAGGAGGAATGGAAGCTACTGGAAGGATTGGGACAGATGGTAGCATTTGCACTCTACCATTAGTTGTTGGTATGGGACAAATCCCCCTAATTTTGTGGCATTTCCCCCTCTAGGTGGAGGGAGGTGAGCAGGCAGCTCACTAATGACCAGTTAATTACAAAAGACCTAGGCAGCCTATAAAGGGCAATTCGAATTGAGCAGGAAGCTCTTACAATGTTTTCTGCAGAAACATTCCTCATGCTCATTAGGTGATGGTTGAGAGATTCGAGTAGGGGAGGCTGTGGAGAGTGCAAGTATAAGTCTGCAAATGTTATGAGAAGGACAGACTAGAGGTGTTGGTGCTGGTCCAATTGATTACTAAGCATGTAAGGCTGGACATATAAATTTTCTTGCTGCTGCAAGTAGAAGTCCTAATCTGTAGAACCTTCTTCCTCCTAGTGGATCAGTGGATAGGCTCGGGGGTCCTAAGGAAGACATCTTGGCTGCTTGGGAGCTGGTTGGGTGGAACAGGTTTCTTGAGTGATTTGTTCCTCCCATTACACTCAGGTTCTATTCTTGTGTGTTTTCCGTTTTTAAATCATATGAATGCTTTCAGAAAATGGTTTAGTATTGTTATTTAATAATCAATAGTAGAAAATGTCAGATCCTAATTAAGTTAGATTTGTTGAACTGATAAAATGACTCCTCTGCATTTTTCCCCATGCGTGGAGCTGCATCGTACTCCAGTACAGAGAGGTAGCATTAAATCTACCCAGTTAAAAGTGAAACTTTGCATGCATCTAAATATCTAAACCAAAGACCACCCATGCACAGACCTATTTTTATCACGCATCTTATATTTTAGTAGCTGTAGATTAGATCCTTGCATGCAATGTTTTTACTGTTCAAATCCGTTTTCTGAATAACCTACCAAAAACTAATCATAGAATAGGTTCTTTTCTTATTTCTGAAGGTGAACAGTATGTTAACCACTAGGGTTACTGATCTTTACTAATTATTTCAAAAGAAAACAATACCATGCATTATGTTTAACCACGTTCCCATTTCTCTATCTTCTTATTTTTTTTAGAATCTGATTGATCTTATATAAAGTATTGTCTTCACTGTATTATCTTGTACAGAAAGAAAGAAAGCTGCTATGTTATTTTATCCTTTCACCAGAGGTCCAAATTGGACGAATACAGGAATATATAGTTAGAATAGAAAAATTGTTATATTCATAAGCAACCAAATAATTTGACGATTGCACTATTATTTTCTCTTTTTCTGAATTATCAATTGCATGTGATAGAACTTACATCACAGAATACCAAGTTATTAAAATCTAGGACAAACATAGCTTTATTAAATTGACAGATTAAATTACAGTACCTCTACCCCCAAACTGGGGTTAACACGTTCTCATCACATTATTATTTATAAACATTTAAACAGTTGCCAAATCGAAGGTTTCATTACCATAGACATTTTAACTACAGAATCTAGAGTTGTTATTCTTGTTCTTTTAAAACATCATTATAAGACAAGCAGATTTCATTCACATCGATAGCTAAGGTTTAACATTATCACATATGCTTTCAAAACAAAACCATTTCCTTTCTATTCTCGGCTTAATCTATACATGCACAAACGCAGTATAATCCAGGAAGATCGCTCTCGGCTTATAGTCACATTTTAATTAAATAACTTAAACATGCCTTTCGATCCTTGGATCTAAGTTCAAGATTGAGAGGATCAAAACACAATACGCAGACATGAAACTAAAAAATATATTAACCATCTTTTTAGATACAGATACAAAAACAAGAAGTTCAAGTCACCAAACATAGCCATTAAACCCTGAAATATTATTGTTTCCATTTAAATTAACTATGGTTGCACCCTACAGTTGCCACACTCTTTTGCTGAAGGTTCCTTTCGAAAACCCCTTACCATTTTTACACACAGCAAATGCCGAAGCAAAATTACAATCGATGTATCTCTATTTTCATCAACCTAGAAGCACCAAAACAATAATACATAAAACATAAAGATGTAAGACTATTTGCAAACATGAGGGTTCGACCCTGCTAAACTTGCCGAGCGCAGGAATGGTCGGCCACATATTTTAAACATTTACATCATCTACGCTATCAACAAAACTTAAAACTGAAGGTTTCCCAAATGCTACAGGCGAGACAAAAGCCACTGCCATGAAGGCATGCTACCAGCACTTGCTCATCAAGTCCAATTCCAGGAGAACCACTAAGGAGGGATACCACCGAAGCTTACCGATGGGTTCGCTTCTGTTCTTTTCCCTTTCAACTATTCCGACACCCTGTCATTCGCCGAGGGTTACCTGCCATCAACCATACAATAAGTTAAGCATCGGATTATGGGAAATAAATGCATGCAACAAGGAATATTATGAAAACCCTTGCAATGTTACAATACCTGAGTCGTGGCAGAGAGTCGACAAAGCCTGCATCCATCCACTGCAAAGGAGAAGCACTCAGTTCGAAGACCATGGCGAGGGATACCTCCCGAAAAACTTACAACTTCATTAAAAACCCCAGACTTGCAAGCTACTGCAACGCCACAACTGATGCACTCATCCCACCTGTAGATTACCACACAATCATTTCCAGACTTGGCTCCCACAGATAACATTTACTCACAGATCGAGGTTGCTACCGATCTCAGGATCGAGCCCGAGGGAGGCTAGAAAAACCAGCAAACCCTAAGTGCCTCTCGGCTGGTTGGCCTCACCTCCCAAACCCTACCACCGAACAATGATAAGAAACATTACAAGAACCCATAAGTTACACTAGGGTTCATCTCATCCCAATACACAATGATCAACGATGGAGATCCATCCTCATCAAGACACGTTGGAAGGAAACAGGAGTAGCATTAAATTGCTCATCTACCTCCCAAGCTACGAGGTTGCCATATCTGTGGACAGCAGGGCACGAGGCCCATTCCAACTCAACTTGCCAAACCCTTTCACACGCCGAGTCAGCTATAACAACTTACACATAACAATATCCTTAACACGGTGGCCAAGTAAAATAATTGCAAACCAAATCATTTAATACACCCTCGATTCGTACGCAGGCTTTTGCAGGGCCATCATTCCACCTGCCAAACCATACGAATCATCGTTAATAGCACCAAGATGTAAACATTATCAATGTATAACGTTCCCGATAGCATATAACAAAGGTCTCATATGATTCCATATAATCAATTTCGAAACACACTCATAGGATATGAATATCCACCAAGGTCGCGAGCAATCATAGGGCATTGATTGACTCTGCCCATCACATTAAGTCTATTATAAAGTTCAACATAGGGATCTTTGTAGAGCTCATAAAGCTTGTTTATACCATAAGCTATATCAACACATTGTTAGGGTATGGTTGCCACCCAAGGACCCATCGCATTCATTGCATGGTAGGGTATTAAGGCTTATGGAATCACCATTTTAACTACCCAGGCAATAGAGATTTAAAACCAACTTATCATTCTCTCCATAGTATGGATTAAGACCATGTGCCCTTGTCATCAACCTATCACCGTCAATTTTATAAAAGAATTACTTTAACACCCGCAAGGCATTTATGGAATGGCCATACATAAAGTCATCAACACTTAACGGAAACATTCATAACAAACACACCCTGAAATAGACGTTATATGCAGTCTTGAGATAGACAGGTTCATCTTACAGAATTGGAAGGAGACCATACCTGTAGCATCAAAATTCATAAACAGTTTCGATTTATATCGCGGTTATTAAACACTCTGAATTTTATCGCTATCTCTTACCTGCGAATCTGTGCATGAAGGACGAGTGCAATGCTTTAGCGGAGTAGCTATGTAAGCCTCGGGGCACCTCGTGGGACCCCTTTCATCATCATCCAGAAAAGTAAAACTGTCATCACTTGTCAAAAGAATTTTGTTTTCCAATGCATCATAATTTTCAATCATTCCAGCATACGAATAAAGTACATAATCATTAATTGATTTTCATGACGTCATTAAAAGACAAAAGACACAACCATTAAATTGTTCCTACCAAGCAACACTTTTATTAATTTCTAAATATTGATTATTATTATTTCCTCATTTTACAATATTAGCTTTTATGGTGATTTAATTTTTTTTAAATTTTATGAAAATATCGGGATGTTACATGTGGTATCAGAGCTCATGTTCAAACTCTAGGCCTAAAGACGGTCCAAGAAACACGCAAACATAAAATTTATGACTATGAAAATTTTCACTAACTCAAGTTTAAATTATTTTATTCTATACATAAAAAATTTCTTTGATTTATAGATATGGAAGGATCAGCTGAACACATAAGGGGCATATTTCTGCCAAACAGCCCAAGTATGGAACAACAATTCCAGGGCAATCGGGGTAATGATTCGTCAGAATTATTGCATGCTTTTCATGAATTAAAAGCAGAGATCCAGTCAGTAGAACATGACAATGAAAGAATCCTACAGACACGGGAAGAATTGAAGCAAGCACTGTTTGACCAATATCCAAAATATGAACAGAACTTGGAACATACTTCTGAAACTAAAGAGCTATCTCAGGAAGGCAAGAACAAACAAACAGAAACAGCTGAAGAAAACAGCAACTCAACATCATCAAGAGATGACAAACATCCACGTAAAAAGAAGCATAACTACTCTAATGACAGCAGTGAAGGAGACTGTAAGCCAAAAAGAAAAAGGAATAGACAGTACGAACAGATATCTGGAGAATTAAAGAAAATGAAACCCCCAGTTTTCAATGGCGAGACAGAAAAAGGAGAGACAGCAGAAGCATGGTTGTTCGGCATGAAAAAGTATTTTAAGATCTACAACTACTCGGAGTCCTTGAAGGCGAAGATGGCAATTTATAATATGACCGGGAAGGAAGATATTTGGTGGCAAGACCTTAAAAGGGTAAAAGGTGTAAAAGACCGAGATGTGAGTTGGAGTACTTTTAAAAGACACTTCAAGAAGAAATTCTTATCTGAGCAATATTATGAAGAAAAATCCAAAGAATTTTATGATCTAAAACTAGGAACGATGAATATGAAATAACTGAACAACAAGTTTTTAAGTCTGCTAAGATATGTGTCGTATATGGTGGAAGAAAAACCAAAGGTCCAGAGGTACCTAAGTTGTCTACCTTTCCACATCAAGGACGGGATAGAGTACGATAACCCTAAGACCCTAGAGGAAGCCATGAGGAAAGCCACTTTTTGCTTTGACCAGAATAAGAGAAGATAAGGGGTACCTAGCTGGAAAAACCCAAAACCTAGTAACTTTGAATAGAAGAAGAATAATTTTAGATATGGCGGCAATTCCAGTTTCCAGAAGAGAAATTTTCAGAATCAAAAATTTCAACAGAACATAAATAATCAACAGCAAAAATTTACAGCACCCAGAAATGTCCCCAATGTTGCCAGGACCAATGAACAGAAGCCACCTATAAAATGTTTTTTGAGTGCCAAGGGCCCCATTATGCCTCAGACTATCCCCTCAGGAAACGGGAGGCCAACCATATTCACTCCATACAGTATGAAGCTACTGTAGGAGATGTGGCAAGAGAAGTACCCAGAATTAGTGCACCATTAGTCAACCGGCAAGTAGAAAACCAAGTCTCAATGGTGGAGGTCGAAGGTATGCTGCAAAACCACCCAGTTTCTATTTTAATTGACCCCGATGCTAGTCTAAGTTATATATCACCAGTTGTTGTAGAAAGACTTGATTTGAAAACAGAAAAATTCGATAAATTTTGGTTAGTTAGATTAGCAACAGGAACAAAAAGGAAGGTTTCTGATTTTGTGGAAAATTGTGCTTTATCTATGAATCAACTAACAATGCAGGTTAAGCTAAATATTCTGCCATTAGGGTCATATGACATCCTAATCAGTATGGATTGGTTAGAAACCCACCGGGTCATTCTGAATTGTTATGAAAAAAGCTTCATTTGCCTGGATGATGAAGGAAATACAACAGAGGTAGAAGGCATCCCTAGAAAAACATCCGTTCGACAGATTTCAGCCATGCAAGTGAAAAGGGAAATCAGAAAAGGGTGTCAGGTGTTTGCTATAAATGTGGTACATGATGAGATAAGTACTAAGGAGGACAAACTGAAAATGGAAGACATACCTATCTTGCAGGATTTCCAAGATATTTTTCCTGAAGAGATCCCAGATCTACCTCCCAAAAGGGACCTATATTTTACTATTGAATTAATACCTGGTGCTGTACCAAGTTCTAAAGCCCCATACCGGATGAACATACTAGAGATGAATGAGTTAAAATCTCAACTGAAGGAGCTGATCGATAAAAAATATATAAGACCCAGCATGTCCCCTTGGGGAGCACCGGTCATTTTTTTCAAGAAGAAGGATGTTACCCTAAGACTTTGCATAGATTATCGTCAACTAAATAAAATGATGATCAAGAATAGGTACCCGCTGCCCTGCATTGACGATCTCTTTGTCCAGCTACGCGGAGCAACAGTGTTCTCGAAGATCAATTTACGATCAGGATATCATCAGGTCTATGTGAAGAATGAATACATTTTCAAAACAGCCTTTAGAACTCGTTATGGACACTATGAGTTCGTTGTCATGCCGTTCGGACTAACTAATGCACCTTCTGTATTTATGTGCTTAATGAACAAAATTCTGCACAAGTACTTAGATAAGTTTGCAGTGGTGTTTATCGATGACATTTTGGTATATTCTAAGAACAAGGAAGAGCATGATGAACATCTATGTATCATTTTGCAAGTTTTGAGGGAGCACCAGTTGTATGCAAAATTCAGCAAATGTGATTTTTACAAAGACAATATTCAGTACTTGGGACGCATAATCTCTGAGGAAGGGATTGCGGTTGACCCCACCAAGATAAAGGCCATTAATGAATGGCCAGTTCCTAAAGATGTGACAGATGTGAAATCGTTTATGGGTATCACTGGTTATTATAGAAAATTCATTGAAGGGTTTTCCAGGATCGTAAACCCCATAATGTTGCTGCAGAAAAAGGGAAAAAAGTTTGTCTAGGACCAAAAGTGTGCAGACAGTTTTGCAAATTTAAAAGAATTATTGACTTCGATGCCTATTTTGAGGATTGCAGTTCCTAATAAAGATTTTATAGTATGCACAGACGCGTGCAATGATGGAGTGGGAGGAGTCCTAACGTAGGAGGGACATGTTGTAGCATATGAATCAAGGAAACTGAAGATTCATGAGAATAACTACTCCACCTATGACCTTGAATTGTTAGCAGTGATTCATGCTCTAAAAATGTGGCGACACCACCTTATCGGCATAAAATTTACCTTGATGATGGATAATATGGGGCTGAAATATTTGTTAGATCAAACAAATTTGAATGCCAGGCAAGCTAGATGGCTGACTTTTCTGAGTGAGTACGATTTTGAAATTCAGCACATCCAGGGGAAGGAGAATAAAGTGGCCGACGCATTAAGTCGTAATGCAAGGATACATTTTGTTTCATCCATCAGCACATACGCAACAGATTTGGAGGAACGGATTTTTTAAGGAATCAAGGAGGATGAGGAATATAGAAAATTATAGGAAAGGACAGCAAAAAACAACTCTGAAAATTCTGTAACAGATTTCAGTTTGAAGGAAAATGGCTTATTGCTGTACAAAAACAGATTGTACATACCAAATGTATCAGCAGTAAAAATTTTGATTTTGGATGAGATGCACAAAAGCCACTATTCTTGCCACCTAGGTTACCAGAAAACCATCACAATGCTAAGGAAGGAGTACTACTGGCCCAGGATGAATGATGAAGTAGCGGAGTATATAGCTAAGTGTTTTGACTGTCAAAAAGTGAAGGTGGAACATCAGCATCCTGCTGGATTGCTGCAGCCCTTGCCTATACCCAGCTGGAAATGGGAAGTCATAAGTATAGATTTCATCACTGGGTTACCAAAGAATCAAAAACAACATGACTCCATCATGGTGGTAGTAGACAAACTTAGCAAGGCAGCCCATTTTATCCCTGTCAAAACTACCCATAAGGCCCCTGATATCACAGAAATGTTTATGAAGAAGGTTTTTTGACTACATGGCATACCCAAGGTAATAGTTTCAGACCGAGATTCGAAGTTCACAGGTAATTTTTGGAGGTCTTTGTTCAAGGGGTTAAACACCACCTTAAATTTCAGCATTGCGTTCCATCCGCAAACAGACGGACGGACTGAAAGGGTGAACCAGATATTGGAAGACATGCTCAGAATGTATGTTAAGGATCAGCCTGGCAAGTGGGAAGGCTACTTGCATTTAGCAGAGTTTGCGTATAATAATCACTACCATGCTTCAGCCAAACTTAGCCCATTTGAGATCCTTTACGGAAGAAAGTGTAACACACCAGTGTCATGGAGTGATCTAGTTAGTAGGGTCACCTTAGGGCCCGAATTGTTGCAGGAATTAGAATTAATCATGAAGCAAGTACAAGGGAATCTTAAAGCTGCGTAGGATAGATAGAAAAGTCAAGCAGACCTTAAAAGAACTCATAGAGAGTTCTAGGTTGGTGAACATTTTTTTCTTAAGGTAAGGCCGAAAAAGAGTTCCTTAAAATTGGGAAGTTGTGCCAAACTGGCACCCAGGTATTCTGGTCCTTTCGAAATCTTGTCCAGGGTTGGACATGTGGCATATCAATTAGCCCTACCTTCAAACCTCAAAGTCCATAATGTTTTTCACATTTCATTTTTAAAGAAATATGTGCATGATCCTACTCATGTTGTAAATTGGAATAATGTTCAGGTGGAACAAGGCGGCGATTTTCCGATGGAACTAGACTGTATTCTCGCAAGGAAAGAAACTCTACTCTGGAATCGCACGGTTGGCCAAGTAAAAGTGCAATGGAAGCACTATAGCCCAACAAAGGCTACCTGGGAGTTGGAGAGTAGTATGCGGGCTACATACCCAACTCTGTTCCAGGAACACTCAAGGAGTGAATAAAGCAACATCGAGGATGATGTTGAGGCTTAAGAGGGTGTATGTCACCTACCCAATTTTTGAGAATAATCATTTCTACTATTATCCTTTTTGCAAAAAATACTTTGTGTTAAATTATAATTACAAGTTTGTAATTATGACCAAGTAGGTCAAAAATGAATGTAATGACTCATTATTATTATTTAATAAATGAAAATGGGAGACAAACACTCAAGAAAGTTGTTACAAGAGTATCCACTGGCCCACTAGGAGGAATGGAAGCTACTGGCAGGATTGGGACAGATGGAAGCATTTGCACTCTACCATTAGCTGTTGGTATGGGACAACTACCCCTAATTTTGTGGCATTTCCCTCTCCAGGTGGAGGGAGGTGAGCAGGCAGCTCACTAATGACCAGTTAATTACAAAAGACCTAGGCAGCCTATAAAGGGAAATTCGAATTGAGCAGGCAACTCTTACAATGTTTTCTGCAGAAACATTCCTTATGCTCATCGGGTGATGGCTGCAAGATTCGAATAGGGGAGGCTGTGGAGAGTGCAAGTATAAGTCTGCAAATGTTATGAGAAGGAAAGACCAGAGGTGCTGGTGCTGGTCCCATTGATTACTAAGCCTATAAGGCTGGATATATAAATTTTCTTGCTGCTGCAAGTAGAAGTCCTAAGCTACAAGACCTTCTTCCTCCTGGTGGATCAGTGGATAGGCTCGGGGGTCCTAAGGCAGACATCTTGGATGTTTGGGAGTAGGTTGGGTGGAATAGGTTTCTTGAGTGATTTGTTCCTCCCATTACACTCAGGTTCTATTCTTGTGTGTTTTCCTTTTTTAAATCATATGAATGCTCTCAGAAAATGGTTTAGTATTGTTATTTAATAATAAATAGTAGAAAATTTCAAATCCTAATTAAGTTAGATTTGTTGAACTGATAAAATGACTCCTCTGCATTTTCCCCATGCGTGGAGCTGCATCGTACTCCAGTACAGAGAGGTAGCATTAAATCTGCCCAGTTAAAAGTGAAACCTTGCATGCATCTAAATATCTAAACCAAAGACCACCCATGCACAGACCTATGTTTATCATGCATCTTATATTTTAGCAGTTGTAGATTAGATCCTTGCATGCAATGTTTTTACTGTTCAAATCCGTTTGCTGAATAACCTACCAAAAACTAATCACAGAATAGGTTCTTTTCTTATTTCTGAAGGTGAACAGTATGTTAACCACTAGGGTTACTGATCTTTACTAATTATTTCAAAAGAAAACAATACCATGCATTCTATTTAACCACATTCCCATTTTTCTATCTTCTTATTGTTTTTAGAATTTGATTGATCTTATATAAAGTATTGTCTTCACTATATTATCTTGTACAGAAAGAAAGAAAGCTATTGTGTTATTTTATCCTTTCACCAGAGGTCCAAATTGGACGAATACAGGAATATATAGTTAGAATAGAAAAACTGTTATATTCATAAGCAACCAAATAATCTGACGATTGCACTATTATTTTCTCTTTTTCTGAATTATCAATTGCATGTGATAGAACTTACATCACAAAATACCAAGTTATTAAAAGCTAGGACAAACATAGCTTTATTAAATTGACAGATTAAATTACAGTACCTCTACCCCCAAACTGGGGTTAACACGTTCTCATCACATTATTATTTATAAACATTTAAACAGTTTCCAAATCGAAGGTTTCATTACCATAGACATTTTAACTACAGAATCTAGAGTTGTTATTCTTGTTCTTTTAAAACATCATTATAAGACAAGCATATTTCATTCACATCGATAGCTAAGGTTTAACATTATCACATATGCTTTCAAAACAAAACCATTTCCTTTCTATTCTCGGCTTAATCCATACATGCACAAACGCAGTATAATCCAGGAAGATCGCTCTTGGCTTATAGTCACATTTTAATTAAACAACTTAAACATGCCTTTCGATCCTTAGATCTGAGTTCAAGATTGAGAAGATCAAAACACAATACGCAGACATGAAACCCAAAAATATCTTAAACCGACTTTTTAGATACAGATACAAAAACGAGAAGTTCAAGTCACCAAACATAGCCATTAAACCCTTAAATATTATCGTTTCCATTTAAATTAACTATGGTTGTACCCTACAGTTGCCACACTCTTTTGCTGAAGGTTCCTTTCGAAACCCCCTACCACTCTTACACACAGAAAATGCCGAAGCAAAATTACAATCCATGTATCTCTATTTTCATCAACCCAGAAGCACCAAAACGATAAGACATAAAACGTAAAGATGTAAGACTATTTGCAAACACGAGGGTTCGACCCTACTAAACTCGCCGATCGCAGGAATGGCCATCCACATATTTTAAACATTTACATCATCTATGCTATCAACAAAACTTAAAACTGAAGGTTGCCCAAATGCTGCAGGTGAGACAAAAGCCATTGCCGGAAGGCATGCTACCAACACTTGCTCATCAAGTCCAATTCCAGGAGAACCACTAAGGAGGGATACCACCGAAGCTTACTGGTGCGTTCGCTTAAGTTCTTTTCCCTTTCAACTATTCCGTCACCCTGTCATTCTCCAAGGGTTACCTGCCATCAACCATACAATAAGTTAAGCATCGGATCATGGGAAAGAAATGCATGCAACAAGGAATATTATGAAAACCCTTGCAACGTTACAATACCTGAGTCATGGAAGAGAGTCGAAAAAGCCTGCATCCATCCACTGCGAAGGAGAAGCACTCAGTTCGAAGACCACGACGAGGGATACCTCCCGAAAAGCTTACAACTTCATTAAAAACCCCAGACTTGCAAGCTACTGCAACGCCAAAACTGATGCACTCATCCCACCTATAGATTACCACACAATCGTTTCCAGACTTGGCTCCCACGGATAACATTTACTCACAGACCAAGGTTGCTACCGGTCTCAGGATCAAGTCCAAGGGAGGCTATAAAAACTAGCAAACCCTAAGTGCCTCTCGGCTGGTTGGCCTCACCTCCCAAACGGTACCATCGAACAATGACAAGAAACCTTACAAGAATCCATAAGTTACGCTAGGGTTCAGCTCATCCCAATACAAAATGATCAACGGCGGATATCCATCCTCATCAAGCCACGTTGGAAGGTGTAAGGAGTAGCATTAAATTTCTCATCTACCTCCCAAGCTACGAGGTTTCCATATCGGTGGACAGCACGGCAGGAGGCCCTTTCCAACTCAACTTGCCAAACCCTTTCACACACCAAGTCAGCTATCACAACTTACACGTAACAATATCCTTAACACGGTGGCCAGGTAAAATAATTGCAAACCAAATCATTTAATACACCCTCGATTCGTATGCAGGCTTTTGCAGGGCCATCATTCCACCTGCCAATCCATACGAATCATTGTTAATAGCACCAGCATGTAAACATGATCAATGTATAACATTCTCGATAGCATATAACAAAGGTCTCATACGATTCCATATAATCAATTTCGAAACACACTCATAGCATATGAATATCCACCAAGGTTGCGAGCAATCATAGGGCATGGATTAACTCCGCCCATCACATTAAGTCTATTATAAAGTTCAACACAGGGATCTTTGTAGAGCTCATAAAGCTTGTTTACACCATAAGCTATATCAACACATCGTTAGGGTATGGTTGCCACCCAAGGACCCATTGCATTCATTGCATGGTAGGGTATTAAGGCTCATGGCATCACCATTTTAACTACCCAGGCAATAGAGATTTAAAACCAACTTATCATTCTCTCCATAGTATGGCTTAAGACAATGCGCCCTTGTCATCAACCTGTCACCGTCAATTTTATAAAAGAATTACTTTAACAGCCACAAGGCATTTATGGAATGGCCATACGTAAAGTCATCAACACTTAACGGAAACATTAATAACAAACACACCCTGAAATAGACGTTATCTGCAGTCTTGAGATAGACAGGTTCATCTTACAGAATTGGAAGGAGACCATACCTGTAGCATCAAAATTCATAAACAGTTTCGATTTATATCGCGGTTATTAAACACTCTGAATTTTATTGCTATCTCTTACCTGCGAATATGCGCATGAAGGATGAGTGCAATGATTTAGCGGAGTAGCTAAGTAAGCCTCGGGGCACCTCATGGGACCCCTTTCATCATCATCCAGAAAAGTTAAACTGTCATCACTTGTCAAAAGAATTTTTTTTTCCAATGCATCATAATTTTCAATCATTCCAGCATACGAATAAAGTACATAATCATTAATTGATTTTCATAACGTCATTAAAAGACAAAAGACACAAACATTAAATTGTTCCTACCAAGTGACACTTTTATTAATTGTTGAATATTGATTATTATTATTTCTGCTTTTTACAATATTAGCTTTTTATGGCGATTTACTTTTTTTTTAATTTTATGAAAATATCGGGATGTTACAATCCATCTATGGAGACACATCCATGTTTTTGTGACCTGTGTGCTATGTTGAGTCCATTGTGAGCATATATCAATTTCGATTGCAAGAGTGAAGACATCGACTTCCTCCCTCTCTACATTAAGATTGAAGCTAGAAGAGTGGACTCGCTAGAGCATCAGATGAGTTGTGACCTCTCATCTCATTGAAGCTGCGATTCGAGCTTTCGGGATTCTCTTTGTATTGCTCATTGGAGCTACAAATGGAGGAGCTGTGACTGGAGGTTGCAAAGACTACCTCTGCCTAAAATCATGGAGCTGTCATCTATCAAATATACAACTGTGTTGATGGTTGTTCTAGAGTTGCACATTACTGCGTAGAAGCTGTTCAAGTGTTGGATATCATCACCTCTGTTCTAATGCTTGGAGACCAAGACTAGAACTGCATATTGGATGCATCGGAACAGAGTTGAAGTATTCATCCGGCCATGAAGAGTTGTAATCAAAAATATGGTTGAGACCAAGTATAATATTTTTTGAGTGAAATTGAAATGAAACCCTAATAAAGTATTACTATTCTTTGCATGGACGTTCAAGATGCATTCAATAGAATTAGTTGTTGGTGCTACACTCGCTGGAAAGGACATTTCCAAAATGGTGGAGGAAAATCAAGGCTTCTTATTTATACAATGACTTGTGGGACAACATTTGTGAAGGAAAGACCACTCTCAACGATGAAGGAACCATCATCAGTTCAACGCCAAATCCTCCATCATCAAAGAAAGAGATTTCTATTTGGAAATCCAGAGACAAGAAATCATTGGCCATGATTTCTTCCACTATCAGTGAATAGGTGAGCCAGCATATTATTCTTGCGAAGATATGCTATGAAGCCTTAAAAACTCTAAAATATCTGTATGATTTACACTCTGAAATGAAAGTCATTCAACTTCATGTTAAATTTATTCAGTCTTGAATTAAAATATAATGACCCCATGATGGTTGCATCTGAAATAAAAGCCATCATGCACAAGATTCAAGCCTCTGGTATGAAACCAGACCTTCCACTTGCAACATTTTAAAAGTCTCTTTATCCCACTCACTCAAACTATTGGGATATTCCTATACTCCATCCTAGTCCTACCAGCATTATCCATCTTTGCATTTTCAGTTATGCATGCATTTTGCATGCAGTCATGACCTTTCATGCATGCATCCCAGTTATCAGTCTCAGAACCTAACACTTAGTTAGCTAGTCTCGGGAGCTTCTCTCAGATCAGTTTTAGCCCTCCTAGATAGGGAAATGCCCACTTCTCACCCACCACTTGAGAAGGGCTCCTTTTCTCACTTATCACTCTAGTTGCACTTCAGTTAGTTGAGTTATCTTTAGTTCTCTCCTTGATTTAAGGATAGACTGACTCTTAACTAACTGTATCACTCCGATGGACCTCCAGTGAGACTAGACTACCCATTCTAACTCTAGTTAGCTCCTCATGCGCCCTCCACTGAGCCTCCTTCATTCAGTTAGTGCCTCCATGTTCCAGTTACACCTACCACACTCAGTTAGACTCAGTTTAACCGATGGCTGACAGTTATTTGTGCATTGATGACTCCACCGATGATGATGTAGACTTCTATTTGTGCTTTGATGACACTTCAGTGATCTTTTGATATCTCCATGCAGGCTAATTCGAATTATACCCTTAGTATTCGAATCCTATGCATTGTATCATTATGTTTTACTATTCATATTAATGAAACATGTGTGAATATTCTGCTCCTATATGATTTCCATTGGATCTATGTTCTACTACTCTATTCTCTTCTATTTTCCTAAATTCTTTCATTGTGAGCTTTACATCATCTCTTTGGATCCACTATGAGGATTTTTACATGGTATCAGAGCCATTTGAGAGTATATTGTAGCTCCATTCTTGAGATTTTTTTTAAGGTAATTCGAAGTTCTAGCAGTTGCAGCATCAGTATCAGCAGTTTCACCTTTGCACTCGCTCCAGTAGTTATAATGAGCAATTCGAATGCTCTCCTCTCTCCTAGAATCCTCACTCCCTTAAATTACTTTGATTGGAAGAGTGAGATGAAATTATTCTTGTATACTAGACAACTATACAGGGTGAGAATGGGAAGAGAAGCCGAACCACATGCAGCTATGGAGAAAACCAAGCATCTAAATAAAATGGATGAAGCCTTTGGTTACATATGCCTTCATATTTCTAGAGATCTACTGTTTCATGTCGAAGGATTGAATACTCCAAATGAGTTATGGGTAAAATTAGAGAGTCTTTTTGGCAAACAAGATGGTATAAGAGGCCATGCTCTCGAAAATGAATTGGTTGCCCTACAACCTAGCAGTTTTGATACCATTCAAGAATTCTTCTCAAAATTTAAGAACTTGGTTTTGCAATGCAAGCATTGTGGCATCTTTAAAAGTGGTGATCAATTGGTGCTCTCCATTTTGAGCAAACTTGGATCTCAATTTTCTGTCTTTGTATCTACCTTCCATTCTGGGTGAATGGTAATCCCTGGATGGAAGATTCCAACCTTAAAAGTCTTTACTGAAGCTCTCATTCGAGAAGAGGACAAATTGATTCAAATGGGTGCCATCAAGGCCTCCAAATATCTAGCTCTTATAGATGGAGAAGCAAGTGGGACGAATGTGAAAGGGAGGCAAAAATGCAAGGACAAAAGCCCATCTAAATCCAAGCTGAATGACAATTCAAGCCCATCAAAAGGAGCCTCCAGCTCCAAGAAGGACAAATAGAAAAGATCTGAGTGTCCCTACTGTAAGAAAGGATACCACCTAGAGAGATCTTACATGCACAAGAAAATAGATCAACTAACCAAGGTTCTTGAACATAACAAAATTGCTATTCCAAAATATGCAAAGATGTATGATTCTGGAAGTGGATATGATGGTCATGAGGATTTCCATGCATTGATGGTTGGTTTTTCAAAATTAAAGGCCCTCCTCATAGATTCTAGAGCCTCCAACCACATGGTTTCCTTTGAAGAATCATTTTCTTCTTTAGATCTCAAAGATGGGCCTACTATTCACATGAGAGACAACTCTCAGATATCTGAGAAAGGGTTGGGCACAGTACATATGGAGCATGGCAAGTTCAAGAATGTTCTATTCGTCCCCTCCTTGACAGCAAATTTGTTGTCTGTATATCATATGAATCACACTGGACCACCAAAGAAAGTGACTTTTGGTCCCGACACAGTTGATATTACAGATATCTCTACTGGGAAGACTATAGCAAAAGGGTTTGCAAATCATGCCTCCAAGGCATATGAATTCTCTCATTTTCTACCCTTCTCTCTTCCTACTCCTTCAGAATCTGATGAAGATCCGAGTGACTCTTCTTCTAATGAAGATGAAGATGAAGATCTTGATGTTGAGATCAAAGTTCAAGAACATTCAGATTCAGATCCAGAACCAACACATGTTCTCAATCCAGAGCCAAGGCCAACATGGTCTCACACAATCTTTGCAACTACTGAGACAACAATTGAGGATTCATCTACTCACAGAACTACTAGATTTCAGCATCATGCCAACCTTGCATTATGCCATCTACCTCTACATGAGAGATGCAGCATGATGGTGGGGTTCACTCTTCCATCCCTTGGGAAGACTCATCATGATCCATTCGTTCCAGTGGCAGAAATGCTTCCTAAAAGACTTGCTTCATCCAATACATTCTCTACACAGTGGGAGGCACATCAGAAAACCAGATCCAGATCTAGCACCTGCATTGGCAGCCTACAGAGGATCAGCTTGCCAAGTTTTTTGCAAAAGCTTTCACTGAGGAAAGATTCTTCCTTTTCTGCTTAGTATGATGGTTCTTTGAGTTATTTTTACTGTTCTTTTGAAGGGGGTATTTTTCCCATGAGGTTTTCCCCATTTCCTCAGTTTATGGACAGTTCTTATTTTTTATCATTTATTTGATTGTATGGGTGACCTTTGGTCCTAGTTACCAGGGCCCAAGATGGATTAAGGGGGGGTGTTGGGATATTCCTATACTCCATCCTAGCCCTACCAACATTATCCATCTTTGAATTTTCAATTATGCATGCATTCATGATCTTGCATGCAATTGCATGCATACCAGTCATCAGTCCCAACACCTAGCCCTCAATTATCTATCCCCGGGAGCTTCTCTCAGATCAGTTTTAGCCCTCCTAGACAAGGAGGCGCCCACTTGTCACCCACCAATTGAGAAGGGATCCTTTTCTCACCTACCACTCTAGTTGCACTTCAGTTAGTTGAGTTATCTTTAGTTCTCTCCTTGATTTAAGGATAGACTGACTCTCAACTGACTGTATCACTTCGATGGACCTCCAGTGAGACTAGACTTCCCATTCTAAATCTAGTTAGCTCCTCATGCACCCTCCACTAAGACTCCTTCATTCAGTTAGTTCCTCTGTGTGCCAATTACACCTACCACACTTAGTTAGACTCAGTTTGACCGATGGTTGATAGTTACTTGTGCATTGATGACTCCACCGATGATGATGTAGACTTCTAGTTGTGCTTTGATGACACTCCAGTGATCTTTTGATCTCTCCATGCAAGCTAATTCCAGTTACACCCTTGGTATTTGAATCTTGTGCATTGTATCATTATGTTTTACTATTCAAATTAATGAAACATGTGTGAATATTATGCTCCTATCTGATTTCCATTGGATCTATGTTCTGTTGCTCTATTCTCTTCTATTTTCCTAAATTCTTTCATTGTGAGGTTTACATCATCTCTTTGGATCCACTGTGAGAATTTTCACACAAACTACCTTGAATCCTTGCAAGCAAGTGAGAAGTTCAAATATCTCACCTTTCAAGTTCTGGTAGAAAAGATTGCATATAGATAGAAAGATTTTGGAAAGAAGACAAGTGAAAGTACTACAAAATATCTTTGCTTTTCTCAGAAAGCAAAGAAAAAACCTAAAGACTCTTTCAAGGGAGATAGAAGCAAAAGAGGCGGAGAAAGAAGAAATTTCAGAGGAAGAGGAGGAAGAAACAACTCTAGCAAAAGATCAAATGTGAAGTGCACATGCTGTGGAAAGAATGGGCATGAAGGAGATTAGTGTTGGGTATCTTGGAACTCCATCAAAGGTAGATAGAATAAAGAAGATAAGAATAAAAACAAAGAGGGTGGTAAAACCCCTAATTCTTCTCATTGTATTGTTGCACATTGTAATCTTGGATTTAATGAAATGACTTCTCTTTCACCTCACAAATATTGTTGACTACTTGATACTGGTGCAACATCTCATATAAATTTGAGAAAAGATTGATTTGAAGAACTGAATGACATTGTGAATGACATATTGTACTTTATAGATAAATATAGCCTCCAACCACAGGGAATTGGCTCAATAAGGATCAAGTTGCCTAGATTCTCTGATTTCATAATAAAGAATGTTATTTATCTTCCAGAGTTGCAGAGAAGATTGTTGTCCTTGGTGTAGATTAAATAGTTGTCATGTCCCCTCCCATCTCTTAACGTGAGGAAGGGAACATGATACCCAAAACCTAGGCTTTTATAAAACTTAGCCCATTTCAACATTCATGATTCATATAAATATAAACAATTTCCCATAAATCAAGCAAACATGCACAGTGGAATAAAACATCATCCACACACATTATATACGCATTTACCAAATATATAATGATCATCAAATTAAACACTGCAGAAGTAAATACACATAGAGAATATACTTATCTCATTGTAATGTTGTCCCAAGCAACTAGATATGTCATTGCAATGTTCCACCCAACCATAGGTCTCTGCCCAGCCTATATTCTTTCATCGCTCATAGACCACCCCCGAGTTGGGCATGATATCTAAAAGGAAAAGGGGACTCTCAAGCTCTACATAGCCCAAAGCAATGGATACCTATCTCAATCCCAACATTCTTTTACACACACAGCAACTCAAAACTGGGCATGGATACACATTTCAGCAATGGGATTCATGGAATGGGGTCTGTGGGTTTTCCCCAAATCGTTGCACACCCAACACGGATTGTGGGAAGAGGGAATAAACCCAAGGGAAGAAAACCGATTTCTACCACAAATGTATGAGCATTCAGTGGGCCAAAACGGCCTCTATAAAACCCCAAATCGTTTCCCCTTCTTCCCCACTGTTAGCCACAACAAAAATGCCCTTCCCAGCTAGGAAAATGAAGGAAAATACAGGAAAACCATGGAGGAAAATACCCAGGTGATTCCAAACTCGTGAGAGAGAAAAACTGATGGCTAAATAATGGCCTGGGGGCATTTTCGTGTCTCTTTTCTTTCCCAAGAAGAAAAACACGAATTTCTAGGAAGGGTTGCTTTTCCATACTCGAATTTGGACAGCCATACCTCTCCATTCCCCAAAGCATTAACTACCTCAACCAACTCTTGGGTGAAATGAATGGTTGACCACAAAATTCAACATGGGTAGTTGAGGGTTCATGGGTTCTCTCATTGACACTTAGCTTGACTTGATTGGATCAAGGGTTTGAATATTTCCCTCCCAATTCCTTGTAAACATCATGCCCCCTACTTTTGTTGCATTGCATATCTAGTTGTGGGAATTTATATTAAAATGCATATTTACAATCCCCATGGTTCACTAGCACATGGGTAGCATAATATCCAATACTTGCCTCTTCAAGGTCGAGTGTTCACTAGCGAGGCCTTGGCCTTGAGCTCCATGCTAGGAATCATACATAATATACATACAATATTTACATTATAGCCCAAAATATGGCAAGGGTAAAAATGGGGATGTGACATACCCCTCCCCTTGGAATAACACTGTCCTCGGTGTTCCAATACCTAGGAATACATACACGCTTCATACATGTCCAAAATTCACAAAACATGGCAGGTGTCTCCTACATTTCATTTATTGGAGATATCAAGGTGAGGTTCTTGAACCCCTACACATTGCTCCTACTGGCAGTCACTTTTCTTGCTATCCCTTGCTGGACATTCGCGGAGGAGGTGACTTTTTCCACATCCCCAACATTCTATTGGAGGTAACTGCCTCAGTTTTCCTTTGTCAGCATTCTTGCTCTCTTCCAGCCTTGGGAGTTTCTTGATAGGGTGATTGGACGAATGCTTCATCATTGATCCAGTTTTCTTTCCCTTACTAATTGCTCCTAGAATACTTTTTACCTCTTTTTGCATATGAATAGAATCCTGCAAAACCTTGTGGTTCATCGCATTCTGTTACTTCTGTAGCTTGAGCATCTCTCCAAGATTTTCTTGAGTCTTGGCAATTGTTTGAAGAAGACTTTCAGCTAAGTCCAATAGCCCTTGGTCTACTTCCATGGTCAATGTGCACAGCTTTCCTCGCTTGCTAGCACCACTTATTTGTTTGTAACGGCTGCAACCAATTGCGTTCAATTTCTCACCTGTGAAATTCATTATTGCAATTCTTTATTAGGCCAAGCATAGCTTAAACATTAAAATTAGTCAATTAATTTCCCAATTGACATGGAACATCAATACTTTATTCATGAGACTTCCACACTTTTCATGCTTTTCCAACATACATATGAACTCATTCATGTTCATCATTTCACAGGGAATTAGCTTTTTTCAGCATTCACAATCTATTTTAAGCAAATAAACACAATATACTTTCAGTCATGACATGCATTCAACAATTTTATGTTTCTAAGATGTATCAGTCAAAGGGAAAGAGAAGAGTAAGAGTTTCCCCCTCTTATTCTTGTTCCAATCCAAAGCCACTCCATCACTGTGGTTCTATGCTCCTTAGCCTCTTTCACTTTAATGTGAATGCTTGACTTGCCCTTTCTTGGATATGACACTTAGTGTCTAAGGTCTGTTTCAGGATTTTCTCCATCAAGGAATCTCCTCCCTATGGTTTTTTTTTTCTACAGAACCTTTGGCTGCTAGGACTCCAACACATTTCCACTAGGATCGTTCTTATCATTGCTGCTCATACTGAGCTTTCTAGGACAGTCACGTGTCCATATGCATCCCTAGGATGCCTTCAGGGCTTCTTTCTTTCTTGCAAAGACCAAAGTTTCCAACAAAGAAACAACAATGTATCAGCTTGGCTATCATAAGACTTGTTCATGAAATTTTCATTATCCAAAAATGAATGAAAATCAAATACTTATCTGTATTGGGCAGTTCCTTGCTACTCCACAAGTTTCCTTCTCTACTTTATAATCCTTGGATCACCTGTGGGGTGGATGTTTAATTCCCAACTAGCACACCTTCACGTCGACTGGGTTTACCAAGCATTTGTGGTGCCCAACCAATCCCATACCTGGTTGGCCCTCTCCATTGCCAAGCCAGCACATTCATCTGGGTCATCGACCAGTGGAAGAAAACTATGCCACCGACCATTATAGGTCAAAGCTCTACTATGGAGCCATAGGTATATAACAACCTTTCACTAATACCTCCACAACATCCAAGCAAATAATTCCAAACTAGTGCACCGACTGGGTTTTTTAAGCATGCAACAACCCTTCACAATACCTCCACAACACCCACAACATCCAAGCAAATAATGCCAAACCAATGCAACGACTGAGTTTATTAGGCATGCAACAACCCTTCATAACAACCTTCAAAACACCCACAACATCCAAACAAATAATGCCAAACCAGTGCATCGATTGGGTTTATTAGGCATGCAACAACCCTTCATAACAACCTTCCATTATGCTTCTTCTTTGTGCAGCCCCAAATTGTATCTGTTTTAGCTAAAAACACAAGATGGATAAGCAAACTCATTAGTATTGTTGCTCTAAAATTGAAGCATAAATCATAACATTCGCTATCAAGTATTGAAACACCAGGAATGCATCCATTCCCTTAGGGTGTAGTCAATATTGAAAACCCTATCATAACCCAACACTCGAAAGGCGTGCACCCCTTTCTGGTGTGAACCATGTAGGTCCTAATCACACTCAAGTAGTCTGAAATAATAATGAAATAATAAAACATGCTTTGCATATTAAATCTAATAACCCAATATGTATATCCTTAGTTAGGGTTACCGAATACTTATCCTTTTTCAGATGTATTCTCTCTTCCTTGCGAAGAATGGGGGCTCCCTTCTCTGAGTCAACTATACTTTGGTTTGCCACCCCATTCATTTCATATTCCATAACCTACAGATGCCTTCTTTGCATAGCTTCACCATCTCGCTCATGTGGCTTTCCAACATGCAGTTCAATGGAGATGTCATCCTTAAAAATATGCAATGGCATTTCACCCGAAACCCATTCCCAAAGCATGGGGTCCTTCCCATGAAGTATGGAGTTTGCAGGCCATCACACATGGTCTTCCTGCAATGTATCTTCCTGGAACACTTATCAAATAGCCAAACAATCAACAATATTTAACAATAAAATTCAAATTTGATTGTCTCATAGCCAATCAATGGCATTAAGAATTAAATTCAATTAGGAATTTGCAATTCTGCCTACTACAGAAATTGACTTGCTTAGTCATGAGGTTATCCTCATATTCTTGTTCCTTGCAAGTGGCACCCATTCTCCCATTAGGGTTTTATGCTTTCTACTATAACATGGAAATCCACTTGCAACACGTCCTCCTGACATAGTTCTATGCAAGCCAACGGTGATTAGCAATTATAAGCAAATTCTCAAATGTGAAATCTACAAGTCCAAAATTGACAACATGTTTTGCACATAAACTATTTTTACAACCATGAGACCCTTCTCATGAGGTTTTGACTCTTGCACCTACTAGATTCCAATATTCATCATGGACTTATCCACATTTCCATGCCCAAAACAATCGACCTGGAATATGGAATTCACATTTCATGCAACTCTGTCCTTCCAATAGAGTGCTCTGGCAGCCCATCACATGTCTACCTTCTTTATGTAGTCTTTCTCCTGCAATCATATCAACTCATGAAGTGGTCTCAGTATTAGCAATAGTCCACCATTTCATCTATTATCTAACTGCATTGAAACCTGTATTTGTCGCACCCATGCATTCACACAATGCATCTCAACATGTGCACCCACACATATGCATGCACATTCACAACATTTACATAATCTTTTAATGTGCATTCACTCAATGCATACCCCTCAATACGACCTTGCATTAATCCATGAATACTATGCATTCCAACATATTATGGCCTAACCATGCCTATCTCATATGGCATACACTACAACATGACCATAAGTCATCACGTGATTTGGTTTTTAAACTCAAAACCAACATACAAAAATGGCATGGTATAATTTCATATGAATGTATTGAGGTTTCTAAGAAACTATAGGGTGTAAGGCTTCCTTCCTTTACTTACCCACACCTTACCATCCTTGGTAGGTTGACATTCACATTCTGACACTCAAAAACACATGCAAACCAAATCAACATAGTTTAAACATAGTTGAAGGGATATTACCAAATCATCTTTCAACATTCATGCAATGAAGCACAAATAACCATTACCTGCATGGTTGTCATTATCATCGCTTGATGTTACCTGATCAGGTAGCCTCTTACCAAGGCTTCACAGTCCTTTTTCCAACCTCGCAATCATAGATTTGTTCCACCGTCCTTTCTTCCTAAGGTTGTTGGTCATATGCAACAACATCATCCACATCTTTAGCCATGCTTCGGTTGTCTTTGGTCCTATAACCAATGCAAACACAACTAATTATCAGCAACCACAATGATTATCTTAAATGGCTCTTTGCATGTGTTTCACCAATATGCAATATCATATATGTATGCACAAACATTTTCACATGCACTATGCAATGTCTATTAGTATTCCACTAGTGCATATTCACTTCATCTATCTAATCTCTTGCATTTTTAATCATGCTTCTATGGTTTGATTCCTACAACCATCATTAACAACATTAATTGTCATCAACCATAGGAAATACCATTAATGGGCCATTGCATGTGTAACCTCACTACCTTTACCCATATGCAACACCATGCTCATGCATAAGCAATTCACATGCACTATGCAATGACTCTTTAATCATGCCCACTAATTCATATGCATTTAATATGCTACTCTCTTGCATTTCCAGCATCCTTATGCCATAATTTTTAGTATATAAAATTCAGTAAATATAAATAAAATAGCAAGAGAGGAGTTGAGGAATTCTCCTTTTTCAATTCCTTAGTGTAGCATGGATTTTCCTCTTCCACATCATAGTTGATCCATTTCTTGGCTTCCCTACCAAGCATACAAGCAATCATTAGCTATGATCTTCCCATGAATTAAAAACTCAACATATACATATGTGTCATCATTCATTCTTGCTATTTTCCAAATATGCAATTATTATGCTATAAATATAAATAGTTTTAAGGTGAGGAATTTCCCTTTCATCCTCCATAATGCGTAGAGAATGCTTTTCACACTTCCAACAACTATCTTCGGGGGACGACGAGGGTCAAGGGGGCTTTCCCCCTTGTGGATTCACAGAAATTATGGCTAAAATCGCCAACCACGTCGCAGAAGTTAACGCTAAAATCGCCGACCACACCGCAAAAGTTAATGCTAAAATCGTTGACCACGCCGAAAAATTTAATGCTAAGATCGCTGACTGCGTCACAGAATTTAACGCTAAAATCTTCGACCATGCCACAAAAGTTAACGCTAAAATCATCGACCATGTCGCAGAAGTTAACGCTAAAATCGCTGACTGCGCCACAAAAGTTAACACTAAAATTGTCATCTGCGTTGCAGATTTTATGGATAAAATTATGTCCACGTCACATATTTTATGGCTAAAATCGTCGTCCACGTCACAGATTTTATGGCTAAAATTGGCGTATGCGTCGCAGATTTTATGGCTAAAATCGTCGTCTATGTCGCAGATTTTATGGCTAAAATTGTTGCCCGCATCACAGCTTTTAAGCCTAAAATCGCCGCCCGCGTCGCATCTTTTAAGCCTAAAATTGTCGCCCACATCGCAGCTTTTAAGCCTAAAATCACCGCCCACGTCACAACTTTTAAGCCTAAAATCGCTGCCACAGGCTTAGAAGCAAACACTTAGAAAATTTTCAAATTTACAAAAACAGTTAGAATTTTTCTTGAAGTATTTCCTTCTTTTCTTTACAAAAGTAAGCCACTTAGAGATCATACTCACATAGAACAAAAAAGTAAAAGTATGTCCTGAAATTGCACCTCTTCCATGTCAAACTAAAACAAATAATATGAAGATAGCAAGAGGTTGCGCCTCCTTTCCCTCCTCCATGGAGGCAAGCAGACAAATACAAAACAAAATGCTACTGTATTGGAAACAATGTAAAGCAAGCATTCAACCTGAAAAGTGATTTTCGCCCTCCTTCCTCACTTTCATAGAATCAATGCAAATAGTTTTGAAATAATCCCCAAAATAGTCATGGGAGTGATTTCCCATCCTAATCAAATAGAATCCATAAGATCTTCAGGTTTCTTTAATTCATTTTAATTCCAAATACTAAATACATATGCACATAATGATTTATACCTCTATGAAAGGCCCAATAGCCGTAGTGTTGAACCATAAGCTCTGATACCATCTATCACGTCCTCTCCCATCTCTTAACATGAGGAAGGGAACATGATACCCAAAACCTGGGCTTTTATAAAACTTAGCCCATTTGAACATTCATGATTCATATAAATATAAAAAGTTGCCCATAAATCAAGCAAACATGCACAGTGGAATAAAACATCATCCACACACATTATATATGCATTCAACAAATCAATAATGATCATCAAATTAAACACTACAGAAGTAAATACACATAAAGAATATACTGATCTCACTGTAATGTTGTCCCAAGCAACTAGCTATGTCGCTGCAACGTTCCACCCAACCATAGGTCTTTGCCCAGCCTATATTCTTTTAGCACTCAGAGACCACCCCCTAGTTGGGCATGACATCTACAAGGAAAAGGGGACTCTCAAGCTCTGCATATCCCAAAGCAATGGAAACCCATCTCAAATTGGGCATGGATACACATTTCAGCAATGGGATTCACGGAATAGGGTCTGTGGGTTTTCCCCAAATCGTTGCACACCCAACATGAATTGTGGGAAGAGGGAATAAAATCGATTTCTCCCACAGATGTATGAGCATTCAGTGGGCCAAAATGGCCTCTATAAAACCCCAAATTGTTTCCCTTTCTTCCCCACTGTTAGCCACAACAAAAACGACCTTCCCAGCTAGGAAAATGAAGGAAAATACAGGAAAACCATGGAGGAAAATGCCCAGGTGACTCCAAAATCGTGAGAGAGAAAAACTGATGGGTGAATAATGGCTTGGGGGCAATTTAATGGCTCTTTTCGTGCCCAAGAAGCAAAACACGAATTTCTAGGAAGGGTGGCTTGCCCATACTCGAATTTGGACAGCCCTACCTCTCCATTCGCCAAGGCATTGACTACCTCAACCAACTCTTGTGTGAAATGAATGATTGGCCACAAAAGTCAACATGGGTAGTTGAGGGTTCATGGGTTCTCTCATTGACACTTAGCTTGACTTGAGTGGCTCAAGGGTTTGAATACTTTCCTCCCAATTCCTTGTAAACATCATGCCCCCAACTCTTGTTGCATTGCATTGCTAGTTGTGGGCATTTATATTAAAATGCATATTTACAATCCCCATGGTTCACTAGCACATGGGTAGCATAATATCCAATACTTGCCTCTTCAAGGCCAAGCATTCACTAGCGGGGCCTTGGCCTTGAGCTCCATGCTAGGAATCATACATAATATGCATAGAATATTTACATTATAGCCCAAAATATTACGAGGGTCAAAATGAGGATGTGACAACAGCAAGGCCATTCCATCCACATGTTTGATGGTATTGTGGAGATAAGAAAATCCTCTGGCAACAAGGTTGTCATGATTGGTTATGAAGATGGACAACTATTAAAGTTGAGAGGATCTTCTGCAAGAGTTCAAAACTTTTCCTATATCTCTCAGCATGAAGAAGGTAATATGTCATCCAGTTTATTATGGCATGCTAGATTCAGTCATTTTAATTATAACAATCTTAGATTGTTAAGTAAGAATGGTGTTGTTGGCACGGGATTAGTCCGCATGAAGTGTGGAAGCCGACAGTTGGGAAAGGGATAATCCGTGAAAGGACCAATCACGGAGAACGAGGAAGTGCAAGATTAGTTAGAATTAGTTAGAATTGGTCATGTGGACCATTTTGTAACCGCATAGTAGCATATAAATAAGAGCATGATTGTAATCCTAAGGGTAATCAAGTGATCCATCATTCCATCGATCATTTTGATCCAGTTTTCATCCGTTTTGTATCCGCGATATGATGTATTGACTATTTATTTGAAGGTCATTCCGTAGGTTTTAATGAATGCATGAAGATGTTTGATTATGGTTCTATCTTTGTCTTTGTCTCTGTTTCATGATGGATCTGAATGCTTGCGAAATGTGTTGGTAATTTTTGTTTATGCGAATGAGTAGGTTTATTATGTTGTTGCGAATGTCTATTATATGTTGAATCTGCGAATGGTTGAATATGTGAAGGATGAATTGGTAGTATAATGCGAAGAATATAATCTCTAGTTTCTACAATAGTAATGTGTGTTTGATGCATGTCCTTAACTCCACTGTGGAAACTTGGTTCCTACAGCCCCCTTATCCATCTCAGGTGAGGCTTCACTCACTCTGCGAGTGTTGTTGGAAAGGGTTAAACCTTTCCGGGCTGGTGTGTAAGGGAGTTTGGGTTGGTGTTTGTTGGCGACAGTGCAAAGTGAACCCCTGTCGATAGACACTGCATCAACAAATGGTTCCATTGTCGGGACCTTGAAGAGGAAAAGAAGAAGATATGTTATGGCACCCAATGAAACCAGAGATCCAAGAGTGGTTTGATAAGAAGACAGACGGATTCGCAGAAGGTGAAAATCGAAACCCTGGACAGACAGTAACCAGCTGGCTGCAGAAGTATATTTATTTGGATATCCATGAGATATTCTTTTATGAATTCTCAGTGTTGTTGCACGAGTGGCTAGCGCAATTGACATTTCAGAAAAATCACTGCCAAAATACTGAGCCTGATCATTGGACTCCAAAACTGATCCGACAGCTGAAACAAGTCGAAAACAAGGTATCAAGGGATGTTGATTTTTGGGTGGATAGTATCCTCGAGGGATACGTTACTAAGTTTGCAGTAGACACCATCAAGTAGTATAGGGACACAGAGAGGAACTTTTTCAAAGGGATGAGGGGAATATTCTTAGTGTTTCTAAAACTGTGGATTAAGATGCTCGTCTACGAAAAGGGAATATTGAGGATGACTTCTGACGAGTAGAAAAATCAATGTGCGGAGGTTGAGGGTATTGCGTGAATGCGGATCCTATAGAAAGTTGTGGGGTAGATGCACATGAGTGACAACAAGTTTCTAAGAGAAGAGGACGAAGAGTGTGGTACCTTGAGGAGTGGCATGATATTACGACATCCTGAGAAGAATAGGAGGACTGCGAGAGAGTCTCTTGAGAGGACCAAAATGGAAGACTGCGAAACAAGACCACAAGGGAGGAAGTGACCTTATTGCGAAGGAGACGGTGACCAGGCTACCCCAGAAGTAGAAGAGGACGGATCGCAAGTGACAACATAACTTCAACCCCGTGCACTACTTAAAATTTTACAGTAAGAAACACAAGCTACTCGCAGAGTTTCCCTACGTGCAGCGGTAAAAGTAGTACTTCAGTAAATAACAGCAATAGGAACATTAGGATGGCAGACAATACAAATATTCCCACTTTACAAGGGAACGGGACTGAGGATCTCGAACAGTATTGGTTCCTATGTGAAGAAGTCTGGACTGTGAAGCAGGTTCGGGATGAATATATAAAAAGGGATAGCTAGCGACGACCCTTAGGGGTTGGGCATTAGATTGGTTTATGAAGTTTACAAAGGTTCCAACGGGAACACCAGCCAAGTCATTGGCGCAAATCAAAGCAAGGATGCTAGATGAATTTAGAAAGCCAAACTCAGAGTCTCAGTATGTTACCGATCTCAAATAGATTAAGCAATTCCAAAACAAGTCAGTGTGGGAATTTGATCAAAGGTACAAGACGTTGATAGCAAAGGTGAGTTTCAGAATAAACGATATACAACACAAAGAGTGGTTTATCGCGGGATTGGTGCCACACATTCACGGACCACTAATGAAATAAAAGGTAGCAACATAAGCCAAAGAATTGGAGATTGTGATGAAGCTGGAGGCTTCACCAATCGGCGAAGCAGCAATGGGAATGGATAGAATCCAGGCACAGTAGGCCACTCTGAAAATTCAATTACAAGATATCAAGAAGTGGAAGGAAACCTGTGAAGACATATGGTGCACCAGGTGTAAAACAAAAGGACACCATAAAAACAATTGCCCCGAGTTCCGAGAATATTTACAATTAGGAGCATCGAAACCCCTTTGACAGGGAGGAATTATTTGGTGTCCTGTCTATCAGACTAGAGGGCATCGGCCGAAAGAATGTGTGTATTTACAAAATATGGTGTCGCAGCCAGTAAACTTATATTGCAAATTTTTTTGGTCGGTTGGCCACAATGAGTTAGATTGTAGGGCCTATGACCTACTGCAGGACCGGACTGTGGACACATACTTTATGAAAGGGGAAGAGCAACCAGCGGTACAGCAGCAACCGCAGTATACACAATAGCCTCATTTTAATCAGCCGCAGCAGTACGATCAAGGGAAGTATGGGAAACCGCACTATGGGCACCCGCAGTACCCACCACCGCAGTATGGTCAGTTGCAGTATGGGTAGCCACCATATCAGCAACCACAGTATGGGAAGCCGCAGTACCCACCATATGGGCCACCGCATGGATGTTTCCCAAACCCGACACCACAATGCACTTATTGCAATGCTATGGACCATGGCATTGAGGATTTCCCGCATCTCATCACGAAATGGCATACCAAGAACACGCCTAAGAACTAGAATCAGAATACACCACCAGCTACGCAGATGATATCGACAGAGGTTCGGAAGCACAATGCGACTGTTGGAGTTGTGACAGGAGGAGGAGCTATGACAGGAGTTGAAAGGTCACAAGCTACCATTCGACCAACAACATGAAAGCACATCACCTTTGATAAGGAGGTCGAAAGGGATGTCTTTTTGAAATCGCAAGAGGCGATGCGACAGAGGAGGAAGTTACCTCTTCAAGAATTAGTTATCTACGATATGCCACCGATGTTCGATATGATGAAGTCATGGAGGAAGGGTAACACTTTAAAATCCTTCTTGGAGAGTTTCCTGGATTTGGAAAAGGACCCATGCATGCTGGAAGTAATATCCAGCCTATTGCATCGACTGGAGGGTGCACGCCAGGAGCAAAAGGTCAATCACATACACAAGAGAAAGACGGGGAATGAGATGCGAATGTTGGCACAAGTTGGAGCATTTGATGTCAACTCCATCATTTTGGACCTAGGATCGGATGTGAATATTCTGACTAAGAAGACATGGGAAACAATGGGAAAACCGCAGTTGGCCTGGTCACCGGTGCAGCTGCGATTAGACAATTAGAGCAATGTTACTCCACTTGGTCAGGTGTGTCAGCTCCCAATTAAAATTGAGGGACTCAAGACATATCCCAACTTTGATGTAATAGAGATTGTTGATAACACCAGCCCCTATCCGGTGCTGTTAAGGATAGACTGGGCAATGGAAAATCGAGACATTATCAACTTCAAAAAGCAGACAATGTCGTTTGAGAATCGCAAGATGAGGGTTATCGCACCTCTTGATCCCACGGAAGGGCAGCGATACATTGAACCAGCAAGAGATAATTTATGGAGGGATGGGATAGTGTATACAACATATCCAAGGATTACATTAATCCTACCGCATACAGAGAATTGGGATGGTGCAGTGTCAATTCAGCATCATCAGATTCAGATGAGGCGCTTGAGAATTGGCAGAATCAGTTACACAAAGTGTCATTCAAGAGGTGTGCGAGGATGACATAATCGCTGCAATGGGTAGACAAGGAGGAGTGCGTGCTACCTACATACAAGGGATTACCCAATTTGAATAATTTTCTCACTGAATTTGAGGAGAAAGTGGCAGATCTGCAACGTCTATTGGCCTTGGAGGAAGCCTTGAAGACTACTCCTATGCGATGGTGGGTGGCGCACAAGTCTAATATCACAACTTGGCCACTACGTCGACACTTCATGGAGGTTAGCTTCAGCGAGGCTGCAAGCTATGGTGGAAGGAAATATGATGGTAGAGGATATCCGAAGGAACATCTAAATGCATGCCAACACCAATGGGGTTCATGAGCAAAGCAGGAGTGGGTACATGCATTTGTGCACACATTGGATGAAGTACCACGAAGTTGGTATGTCGCAGCAGAACTGCAACACGGGACGACCTCTTGGGAACAAATCACCATTGGCTTCAGCCAATCGTTTTGTTTCTCAGATGAAAACCCCTTCATCCATAGCACACTATAGGTGATCCGCGAGAAAATATTTGAAGCAGTACCGACAAAGTAACCATTGGCACTTCAATGGACTGCGACACTAGAAATGTTGATGGAGTGTTATAATATCATAGGAGAACCGGATTATGAGGATGACCCGAGAGCTATCTATGTGCCAGAATCAAAAGGTAGTCACAGTGTCGAGGCACCAGGAATACCTACCGACAGATTTCAGCAACCATTAAAAATCAAGAAGGTGAACATTGGGTCAAAGGAGAATCTGAAGTTCCCAAGTATTGGAGACTACTGGGATGAGTCGACTATTGCGAAGATGATTGATCTGTTGCATGATTTTCAGGATCTGTTCCCAGTGAAATTCTCAAAGATGAAAGGAATTTCTAGGGACTTAGGTGAAATGAAGATCCCCCTGAAACCCGATACAAATCCAGTCAAGCAGTGACCTTATTGATTGAATCCAAGGTACAAGGAACAGGTACAAGCTGCAATTGACAGAATGCTAGATGCAGAACCAACGATGGATGAGTTCGAGAAGTACACCATAGCGACCAAGAGGAATCAGAAGAGATCAACGATAGAAGATAACTATAAGGAATATGTAATCCAAATTCTACGGAAAATTATCGACGCAGCAAATCTGGTGGTATCTCCAATAGAATAATACAATATTCGCAGCCAAAAAAGGGGGCGGTGTCAACAAGCTAATCGTAGGGGATACCAAGACGCGGTACGCTCTGACGAGTTAGAATCTGCCACGATGTGGAAGGGTCCAATCAAATAATAAATGAGCAGTTAAACCACGACGATCAGTAGCCAAAACGAAAAACCGACACAATTAATGCTCGACGCACACGATTGATTTGGGAAATCAACGCTGGATTTGGCAATTATTGTCCAAGATCGGGCGGATGTAGCACTATAAAAATGAGGTAGGAGGGCAGCTCGACACATTGTGTGTTAGGAAAGAAATGGTAGTGCATGGTAGTTTATATTTTGAGTAGCAGCAGCGAACGACCCAAACCCACGCTTGTTACACAGGAACATCCAAAATTCATGTCTACTATACCACACAAGAAAAGGAGGGGCGCCAAGCAGCCCCTAGCCTCCGGTGGAATGCTGAAGAAAGGGACCCAGACCTCAGCATGATTCACCAATGAAGATGTAGGTACCTCAAGCGCTGAGGTACTGCAAGAAGTGCATTATGAACTAGTAATACCAAGGAATGTGCCGCCATGAAAGAGAGGGGCACCAGCGTTGTGAGTCGACAAGAATGAACGGTACAATTTTTTAATGTCGTCGATACCACCAAGAGTTCCTCAAGTTGGTAACATTGAAGAAAATTTACAGAAATTAACGTATAGCGACCATGACCTTGCGAATTTCAAAGAAAGCACAGAAGGTTACATTTTTTCCACCATGAAGGAGGCCAAACCATGATGTTAAATTTTTAGAATTTACTTCAATCTGATATAGGATCTTAACTGAGAGAACAACATGTATAGCAAATCTACAGCATATCAATCATGGACACAATAATGCAAGCACACAAGAGACACAGAGTTTACTTGGGGAAAACCATAAAGGTGAAAAATCCCAATAACTTCCTCAGAGATAGATAGAGCAATGATACAACCAGAATACAAGAGATAGTCTTCTCCTAGCAGCAAAGCCTCCTCCTCCACAAGTGCACCACTCTCCCAAGTGTGAGTGACAGAATAGAATGTATAAAATGAGAGAGACACACTCTCTATTTATACACTAACTTGACTTGACCTTTACTCAACTAGGTCGGCCTCAACTTAACCACTTAACATAATGCTGACTGGGCCGACCCCCACTAGGGTGGTCTAATAACCCTTTGACCCACATGGCCAACCCCCAATAGGGTGGTCTAATAACCCTTTGACCCACATGACTTATATAGGGCCAACCCCAACAAGGTGGTCTAATAACCCATCAAGTATAAGTTACGACACTTACAATATAAATGATGACACTTCCGTATAGAGGAACAATAACATCTCTATAGGAATACAATATACATATATGTGAAATACATTCTGAAGTTACATATACATCAACACTCCCTCTTAACTAGGAAGGTATTTCTTGACACAGGTCTTCTAGCACAAGTCATCTTCTCTGGATCATCGTCACTGGATAATCGTCATCGAGTCATCATCATCATCACTGCTACTGCTATATCAATCAATCTCTAAATCTACTCATCATAGGAAGTTCTACAGAGCCAGTCCTTTTTCATACTGGATGTAGGCCCACCACCTGTAGGTCTTCGTCATCACTGGCCATACTGTGGAATCCTTAGGACTTATTACGTGCATCACAAAACCTCGAAAGAGCATCCCAGGATGTTATGAGCACACGGCTCTACCTATAGGATCTCCCAGGGCCATATTATATGTGACCTCACCATAAAACCTCGCAAGAGCATCCCAGGATGTTACGAGCACGCAGCTCTACCTATAGGATCTCCCAAGGACAAATTATATGTGGTCACCACAAAACCTCGCAAGAGCATCCCAGGCTGTTACGAGCACACAGCTATACCTATAGGATCTCCTAGGGACAGATTATGTGTGGTCATGGCAAAACCTCGCAAGAGCATCCCAGGACTTATTACAGGCACACAGCCCAACCTATCGGATCTCCTAGGGACAGATTATATGCCATAGGACAAAACCTCGAAAGAGCATCTGCCAGATATCCCAGGGCACGAATTACATGCCATAGGCAAAACCTCGAAATACTCTCTGTAGATCTCCTAGGGCCAAATTATATGTCCTCCCAGAGCAAAACCTTGAAAGAGAATTTGCCATATATCCAAGGGCACGAATTACATGCCATAGGTAAAACCTCAAAAGACTATATGCAAATCTCCCTGGGCCAAATTATATGCTCATCTGCACAACCTGATCCACGGAGTATCAACCTGATACTCACCATACATCATCTTGATGTACACATGATCATCCTGATCATCATCACTGCAACATCCTGCTGCATGTCATCTGGAGCAACATCCTGAAGCTCGTCATCCACGATCATCCTGATCATATAATGCAGCTACCTGATACATATCATCATACATGATCCACCTGATCATACAATGTATCCACCTGATTCAAATACAAATACATGATACATATCACCATACATGATCCACCTGATCATACAATGTATCCATCTGATACATATATAGATACATGGTCCAAGCATCCAACATGATGCATACAAAATACATACAAAGGATCCTACTGATCATATCCAATATCCAACATGATGCATACATACATATAAATGATCCAACTGATCATATAAAGTAGAAACCAGAACATCATCTTGATGTTCATCATCCAGCGCTTACATCCACATCCATGTGAAGGATCCTCCTTCCAACATGCTTGGAATGGCTTCAGCAAATGTGTCCATCACTTCTTCCTCGAAGTGTCCTCGATCTGAAGAACACCAAGCCTCTCCTTGAAGTACTCGAACTTCACCCTGGCTACTGGCTTTGTCAGCACATCTACAATCTTCTCGTCCGTCGCAACATACAGGAGCTTCACAACTCCTCTCTGCACCATATCCCTGATATAGTGATATTTTATCTCTATGTGTTTCGACCTATCATGAAACACTGGGTTCTTGAATAGCTTCACACAACTCTGGTTATCACAAAAGATACAAGTAGCATCCAATGAGAGATCAAATAACTCAGACAGTAGCTTCTGTAGCCATACTACCTCACAACTAGCTGAACAGGCTGCAACATACTCTACCTCAGCTGTACTCAGTGCTACCTTCCTACTAAACCAATAGATCATACCTAATCCCATACTGAAGCAGCACCCAGATGTGCTCTTCCTATCTGCAGCACTGCCAGCCCAATCTGAATCAACATAACCCTGTAGGTTAAACTTTTGATTCGCCTCATACTTGATCCCATAATCCACTATACCCTTCAGGTACCTCAAAACATGCTTTACAGCAACCAGATGAACACTCCTTGGATCTGTCAGGAACTGACTCAATGTGTTCACTAGAAGGAAAATATCTGGTCTCGTGTTCATTAGGTACATCAAGGACCCAATCATCTGGCGATACATAGTGATATCAATCAGCTCAGATGAAGCATCAAACAAACGCTTCAAGTTCGATGCCATAGGTGTGGCCATAGCCTTGCAGTCCATCATCTCGAACCTCTTCAGGATCTCTATTGCATACTTCCCTTGTCCAGGGAATATTCCATCACTCTGCCACACCTCCATGCCAAAAACAAATAGTGCATCATCCCCAAGTTCCTCAACACGAACTCGGTAGCAAGCTTCCGCTGTGTGTCAGTAATCAATCTATCCTCACCTGATACAAACAGGTCATCCACATAGTAGTATCACTGGATTGCCTTCCTCAACCTTGTAGTAAAGGTTGGAACCCGCTTTACTCTTGGTAAAGACCAAACTAGATAGAAAGCTACCTATCCTACCATACCAAGTTCTGCACATATATGATTTCCTGTCATGTGTCTCAGAACCAAGTGGCTGCTCCACATACACTTCTTCAACTACACCATTCAAGAAAGCTATCTTGAAATCCATCTAGTGTATCTTCTATTTCATCACTTTTATATTTCTCTATGCTGCCGTCTGCAGCATGCCTGATCTTGATAGATCCATATGGAAGTCATAACAAACTTCCCTTCAGGTCTTGGGACTACATCCCAAAAATCATTCTTCATTATCAACAGATCATGGCATTCTTCCCATATCCTGGGAACTTCAATATCTTCAATAGATAATTTTGTTGTTGAACAAATGTTGTAGTTCTTCTTTTGTAGGTGATGGCATACGATCTTTCCTACACAACAAGTTAAATTGCATGATTAGAAAACATCTCATAGTTTTTAGAACAAATTCTTACACATAAAGAAATATGTCATACAGTCATGCAATTATCTTAGCCAATGCTTCAATACAACATTTATCCATATCCTGTAACTTTCTAGATGCCTTCCAATCTCTACCAGAACATTGTTAAGAGTGTGCACAACTCCCAACATGTTAGCAAAGAGGTTTCATTCTAGATAAGTAGCAATGGAATGTTGTACAATGCCATAGGCTACTTACCCATGCATATTAGTAGTTTACTGTTCATCAATGCAACTATTCTAATATGCATAATACACAACCTAATACTAGGAACATCAGTATATACATTATTGAACAATATTATTTAAATAAAATATGCAAGTAATGACAATTCAAATACTTATCTTTGTTTGTTTGTTGGGTTGACTCCCTCTCAGTCTTTGCTTCTTTTCTGCACCTCCATTCTTATGTGGATTGTGAGAAGTGGTCAATTCCCTCTGAATATCTGCATCCTTGCAGAAACTACTGAAATGTGCTCCTTTGCTTTCTTACAGGAACAACTAGAGTGTGCTCCCTCTTGATCTTTGCTTCCTGGACTACCTGTCCTTGAACTTACATCCATCCTTAATCACTATGCATGCTTATTAGTATCATCATTGTGTTATCCTTGAGGTCTCGTACATAATAACACATTTATTAGTATAATCTTAATACTATCAAAACACAATAATCTTAAACATGTATATTCATGATCATTCACAGATAATAAACATTAGTATTCAAGGTTTCAGGGAAGTCTTCTTTTACTCATACATTTTCTTATTTGATCATAGGACTCTTCTAGTTTGTTGAATCATCAATCAAGATAAGAGATATAATATGCATAAAACCTGTGATTATTCAAACCTATACCTTCATGATTCTTCTGGTTAGTCATATCATCAATTATGGTAAGAAACATAATACGCATACAACCATGATTATTCAAACCTATGACTTCATGAATAATCATTATCAACAACACAACATTATAAGACCCTAACACAAGGTAGGATTCTAGCTTGATATAGGAAAAACATACCTAGATTAGCATGCTAGCTAGTTATGTCTAACATACCCGCATAATGTCTTTTGATTCTCTTCAGTGACTTGTGCTAGTAACCTGCATGTCTCATAAGTTAACCATTGTAGAACCAAGTTATACATACCTCGAAAGTAGATCTTCTATGTGATCCATGACAATGGATGAATCCTTGTCTTCATGTCACCATGATCATATGTTCTTGAAGTAGAACATTATTTTTCTTTCTTGGTGTACCTTTTATGTTAGCAGACAACATAAACTTCATACAACACCATAATTCATTAGTACAATCATAAGTGTCAACACCCTAACCAATGAATATCTTCTATCATGCATTCATAATTTTGTTAAGGTGATACGACAAATCTAAAATCAAGTTTGTACTAACCGTAATAACATGAAGACAAACATACCATAAACTTAATCATGAACAAATATCGAAACATACCTCGATGAGTCATACCTGTCGAGATCGCTTGTAATATTCTTATGTAAGGCCTTAGCCTCATCTCCCTCTGAAACAGGAACTTCTTCACTTATGCAGGTGACCAATCCATCTTCTTCTAGGATTAACCCAATCCACTTGTTTTGCAAGAACTGGACCTGGAGCTGGATTAGGGTTTGTCAAAGAAACCCAAAAAATTCAAACTTTGAATTTTAAACTTCTGAAAGGATAGAAATATGTGCCTTGATGAGTTGATCAAGTTGGTATATTCAGAATTTGAAAACTGCAAAGTTTCACCCCTCAAAATTGCCTTTTAGATTTTTGGATTCACTAGGGAGGACCCTGAATTAGGGTTTGAGTTTATCGGAGCTTCACCCAACCAAAAGATTTGATTCAAAACTCTATGCTTCGATTTTTCTGAGGAGCTTCCAGCCATGGTCACAGACTTCCAAAAATCCAATTTTTGCAAAATCCCTAATTTTCCATCTTTCCGATCAAAGTCCCGAACTGGGGTTTCATCAAGCCCGGTCTTCTGCCCAACCAAAAAATCTGATCTTGGTCTCTAAATTTCGATTTTGATGAGTAGCATCGAGCCATGGTCTCTGATTACAAAAATTCCAACTTTCTCTGAAGCCCTAAATTCCAGAAGCCATGAATGAAGGTACTCAAAAATAATTTTGTTTTGATAGAAGTATGTACCTGATTGTTTCTGGTGTAACTCCGAACTTTTTGATCCACAGGGTCTGAAAATTTTTCTTGAGATAGCCTAACCTGTTATCTTTCCATCTTGATAGGTCTAACCTCAATTGGATTCTCTGAGAGAGATAGTTATTCCAAGTGTCGCAATGTGACCTGTTTATGCGATAATATAGGAGAGCGAACTTGTACGGTGTGCCACGTGTCACTGATTCAACTTCGTCCTCTGAAAAATTTTCTTGAGATAGTACAGTCTGTGTACTACCTGTCACTTTTTACTAATTTTCATTTGGATCTTCCTAGCCCAAGTTATGACCTTTTTCCCAAGGTAACCTGATTTTGACTCAGATCTGGAAGAGGCAGAAACCCTATATTGTACATATCATAAATCACAAAGTACAATGAATTAGAGGTTGTCCTTTGGACACACGGTACATGGGGATTTAATCTTCGACCTGTAAATATTTCAGATCCGAAAACTTTGCCAAAACGGATTTATAGCGAAAGTGCTACGATGACTGGTTTTTGCTATATCAAGCCCTAGCATCGTAAGTGCAACAAGTGTCATACATGCCATATCAAGCTTTCTTTCAGGCTAGCTCTGATACCATGTTAAATTTTCAAAATTTACTTCAATCTGATATAGGATCTTAACTGAGAGAACAACATGTACAGCAAATCTACAGCATATCAATCATGGACACAATAATGCAAGCACACAAGAGACACAGAGTTTACTTGGGGAAAACCATAAAGGTGAAAAACCCCAATAACTTCCTCAGAGATAGATAGAGCAATGATACAACCAGAATACAAGAGATAGTCTTCTCCTAGCAACAGAGCCTCCTCCTCCACAAGTGCACCACTCTCCCAAGTGTGAGTGAGAGAATAGAATGTATAAAATGAGAGAGACACACTCTCTATTTATACACTAACTTGACTTGACCTTTACTCAACTAGGTCGGCCTCAACTTAACCACTTAACATAATGCTGACTGGGCCGACCCCCACTAGGGTGGTCTAATAACCCTTTGAACCACATGGCCGACCCCCAATAGGGTGGTCTAATAACCCTTTGACCCACATGACTTATACAGGGCCGACCCCAACAAGGTGGTCTAATAACCCATCAAGTATAAGTTACGACACTTACAATATAAATGACGACACTTCCGTATAGAGGAATAATAACATCTCTATAGGAATACAATATACATATATGTGAAATACATTCTGAAGTTACATATACATCAACACATGAAGGAACTCGCAGGATGGGTGGAGGGATTAGAGCAGTCAAGGTTGTTAGGCCTCACCCACATGCCACACTTCGAGAGGTTGGAACAGGTTAATGCATGTGTCAAACAATTGCTTACTTTTTTTCATTGTGGGTACCTTTGGCTGCATGAGAAGATTCCAGTCACGGTCGATTTGATCACAAGAATCATCGGGCTACCTAAAGACAGGGCCAACCCTTCCCAGTTTTTCCAAGGGAAGGATAACAATAAGAAGCTTGCACAAAGCTTGAGGATGAAGTACGGCATGGACAAGAATTATAGAGGATACCTGCTCCACACAATATAGAACCATGCCGTCAGGGTTGTGACAAATATAATCGTAGTTAAAGTAGTGTGGAAGAACAGACCCGGGGAATGTAACTCAGGCATCCTTGCCACCGCAGAGCTCTGTGCCATAGGAGAGCAGTTGAACTGGTCCAAATTCTTCCTGCATGAACTGGTCGAAGATGCATATGATGTGCAGGAGAAAGGGAGTCATTTACCTACTCATGACTCATGATTCTGGTCGCATTGGCAGGTTGGAGGGAACTTGAGCACTACCAGGGTATGGACACACTAGAAGCTCAGGTACGAGAAGGAGCGCTATATCAGAATTTATGGGAAGCAATTGATAAAGAGCAGTAGAAATACAACATTCTACAATTTTATGTGTTTTTAGAAAGGTTGTGGATGGATGCACAAATGATACCGCGAATATCAAAGCAAGCAGCAATGAAGTACTGACTGATCGCAAGACTATCGGTCGAGTCCCACACAATTTTCATTCAAGCTTGAGCAGATAAGTCACATCACTGGAAACCAATGCAGTATAAGCTCACCGAGGAAGAGTTGGACACCATCATTGAAAAATGGTCGGCAGAGTGGAAAATTTCAGCGGAGGAGAAGGATCTCTCGAATGAGAAGCTGACAGCTCGAATAAACCCGGACGAGGAAGAAAAAGGTCCAGTCAATCGGAAGGAAGGTACAGGAAAAGATGACTCTGCGAAAGAATAGTCGGAGGGGTCAAACCATGATGGAGCCTCAACAGCAGCTACCCAAACAGATTCTGAATTAGAGGAACGAAGGACAAAACGGATGATGGACCGGGGTGAAGGAAGCACCAATGGTGGTCTTCCTGAAGAAAAGGTTAATAGACTCCTGGAGAAATTAACTGAGGTCATAGAAGACAATAGTGTGAGAGTCACATAGCACTCCAGTGAATACTTCCATTAGGTAACCAAACTGTTGTCCTCACTGTAAAATGCACTTGTAGAGTACACTGTACCACATGGGGAAGTTCGACTGAGTGCGTCGACATAAAGGGTTGAATTGGAGGTTAGAACGAACCCTAGGATAGTTCATATTTTTCCAAATGTGATGAAAACAAGAAATGACAAGTTGGACATAGAGCTAAGGAAGTTCGACACAATCGTAGTAGATTTCAACCTACTACCATTGTTGATGCTACAGAGAATCCAAACCGCAGCAATGAAAGAACTCAGCGAACATGAGGCCGCCATACACGACATGATGGTGCGCTACAAGAAGCAGGCATAGGACATCAAGGTAGAGGCATGGAGCCTTTAGGAAGAGAAGGCCCAAACATTGGAGGAGAAGGAGAAGGCCCTAGCGGATAGGAAGCGGCTTGAAGAGGCACTATCCACTGTATGCAAGAAGACTCCTGAAGTAGAGAAGTAGGTACTTCTAGAGGCGAAGGAAATTTTGTTGGATGTAGTGATCGCCAACTTGTGGAAGGAGAATGCAGAGTTGCAAGCAAGAGTGGTACCGAGCACACCATCGAAACAGATTCAGGAGCAGCAAGTTGCGATTGAAGACACCATGGCATAGATCCTAGAGATGAAGAAGGCAGTCCAGACAGTCACTGAGGGCGTCATAACATTTTGGGGAAGTGTTGTCCAGGATGACCAGTTAATTGAGCTGAAGTCATAACTGAGTGAAGCAGAAACAGAGTTGGAGCTGTTCAAGGGGTCGATTAAGGCGATTCCCTCAATAGTATAGATGACGAAGGTGGCAGAATTAAAAGCTATGCAGTAGCGCGTAACCAAGGCACATGAAAGGAAACAGTGAAGGGTTACACATTTGGATGAGCTTTAAACGAAGGCAGAAATTCTTGCCACATGAGTAATGGCACTAATAGAATAGGTCGAATAGCAATTAAAAGAAGTGTAACAGAATAATTGCGAGCACCCCATAGACCAGCAGGTGGAAGACTGCACCCAGCTTAAAGCATCAATACAGGAAGCGGTCAACCAGATCAAGGGTGCATACGATGACTTCAGGCAGCAGGTGAATGCACCAGAGATGTCCAGCTGAGGTGGTTCGAGGGTGAGCCACAAGTTTGTGTTGGGCACCTATTGGTACGGGATTAGTCCACATGAAGTGCAGATGCCGACAACTGCGAAAGGGTTAATCCGCGAAAGAAGGACCAATCACGGAGAAATAGGAAGCGCAATATTAGTTAGAATTGGTCATGTGGACCGTTTTGTAACCGCATAGTAGCATATAAATTAGAGCATGATTGTAATCCTAAGGGAAATCAAGTGATCCATCATTCCATCGATCATTTTGATCCAGTTTTGATCTGTTTTGTATCTGCGATATGATGTATTGATTGTTTCTGCGAAGGTCATTCCGCAGGTTTTAATGAATGCATGAAGATGTTCAATTATGGTTCTATCTTTGTCTTTGTCTCTGTTTGATGATGAATCTGAATGCTTGTGAAATATATTAGTAATTGATGTTTATGCGAATGAGTAGGTTGATTATGTTGTTGCGAATATCTATTATATGTTGAGTCTGCGAATGGTTGAATATGAGAAGGATGAATTGGTAGTATAATGCAAAGAATATAATATCTAGTTTCTACAATAGCAATGTTTGTTTGATGCATGTCTTCAACTCCACTACGGAAACTTGGTTCCTACATCCCCATTATCCATCTCTGGTGAGACTTCACTCGCTCTGCGAGTGTTGCTAGAAAGGGTTAAACCTTTCCGAGCCAGTGTGTAAGGGAGTTTGGGTTGGTGTTTGTTGGAGATAGTGCGAAGTGAACCCCTGTAGATAGACACTGCGTCAACAGGTGTATTTGGTTTTTCCACCATTCCTAATAAAACGAACAAGTGTGATGCATGCATACTAGGCAAACATAGTAAGCAACCATTTCCAGAGTCTAAATTCAAAGTATGTAGAAAGTTAGACCTAGTCAATTCTGACTTATGTGGCCCCATGCCTTTTCCTTTTGCAAATGGTAATAGGTACATTATGAAATTTGTTGATGATTATAGTAGAAAGTGTTGGGTTTATTTGTTGAATACAAACTCCAATGCATTTCAAACTTTCAAGAAGGTTCATGCATTGATAGAAAATCAAGCACAAGTACGTATTGGTACATTCATATATGATAATGGTAAACAATATACATCTAAGGAATTTGAAGACTATCTTTGCAAACATGGAATTACACATCAAACTACAGTTCCCTACAATCCCCAACAAAACGGTGTAGAAGAAATGATGAATATAACCTTAATGAATACAACACGATCAATGATGTTTTTCAAGAATGTGAAGCTAATGTTTTTGGGTGATACAGTCCTATGTGCAGCGTATTTGAGAAATAGAAGTCCTTCTTATGTTCTAGAAGATAAGACTCCACATTAAATGTGGTTTGGACACCTTCCTTCGATTAGGAATCTCAGAATTTTTGGTTCTACCTGCTATGCCTTCATACCGAAGGAGCAAAGAAACAAGCTTGGTGCTAGAAGCAGAAGATGTATTTTCTTGGGGTACTCAGAAACGTACAAGGCATATCATCTTTATGATGAGGTAAACAAAAAATTTGTTATTTACATAGATGTCATTTTCTTGAAACTAATAAAAATGACAAGTCTATTGAAATACAACTTGATTGTCTTGAGAGGTTTTCTCATCTAAAGACATATTATGAATGTGATAATGAAATTCCACATATTGAAGGGGGGATCCCTACCTTCGATCAATCCATGGAATTTTCAATTGAAGCAACACCAACAACCCCTCATGAAGAGAATGATGAAGAAGAAGTTCCTGCCACTTCAACTAAACAATAAACTCAACTTGATGATGCAATTTAGAGGATTGGAATATTGAACCTAGAAGAGAATAATGCACCACCAAATGATCACCCTGGACCATCAAGGAAGATTCTGAAATGGGCCGCAAAGACACTTGAAAGTTTCCATGCATATGAAGTAGGAAAGACGGTAACACGAAGCTCAACTAGACAAGAATATGGAGGAAATGCAGAGAACTCAAGTGATGACATGGATGTCTTATTTGATTGTGAATTGATTTTTTCTGCTAACATTGAACCAACTTCCTTTGAAGAGGATACTACTTGTGACGAGTGGAAAGAAGCCATGTAGAATGAGTACGATTCACTCATAAAGTATGGAACTTGGAAGCTGGTCTATCCTCCAGTCAGAACCAAACCAATTGGAAACAAGTGGGTTTACAAGAAAAAATACAAATCAGATGGATCACTTGACATCACCAAATTTTCTCTTAGGTAAGAGATCAACTTGCAGATATATTCACCAAAGCTTATCTCTTACCTAGGCGATCTGGATCACTTGACATCACCATGCTCGGACTTACAAACACCCCTTCAGATTAAGGGGGGGAATGTTAGAATCCTAGGTTAGTTTGTAACTGAAGAATACAAAGAGTCGTGAAGACTCCAATGGACGATTGGAATATGAATCCCAAAGGTCATAAAATATTTGTATAAATGCAATGTTTGGTGAATGAATTGAACATCCAGGATTTATTTTCTTGTCATACATGAATATTGATTAATTCAATGTGAAGTGAATTCTCTTGTCCCTTGAAGGAAAGGTGATTCTCTTTGTGTAGGATATTATTTTGAGTCTCTCGTATTTATCTTTATCTTGATCTATAATTGCACCGAGGGTGCTTGATGTAAAATACATTCTCTTCTATCTATCAATATACTCTAAATATTTTTGGGGGTTTTTCATCCTCATTGTTTTGAGGATTTTCCCTATGGTACATCTTGTTTTATGGTTGAATGATTCATGTGATTGAATGGTTCATGTAAAATTAGTCACAACAGATCTATTGAACAAGTAAATCAATCACATTGATGTAAAACAAATTGGAGTAAAACTTGTCCAAGAGAGATGCATCAGTGCTCTATAATCCAGAATAGTAGAATTACAATACAATACTGTCACAATGAGTGATCAATTCAAATTAGCCAAGGAGGTCATTCGAATATATTGCATGGCATAGCTTGGCTCCAACTAGGATTCCTCGTCATCAATCAGTGGTGGTCATCAATGCACAAGTAACTGTCATACATGTGTCAAACTAAGTCTAACTGAGTGTAATAAGTGTAACTGATGGTAATGGCACTAACGTAGGGAAGGAGGCTTAGTGGAGGGAACATGAGGATTTAAATGCACTCATAATAGGTAGTCAAGTCTCATCGGAGGTCAATCGGAGTGATAATAGCAGTTAGGAGTTAGTCTAGCCTCAAAGCAAGGAAAGACAACTAACTAACTGAAGTGAACTAGATGGGTAGGTGAGAAAAGGCACCCCTATTATGTGGTAGGTGCATGTTGGGCGCACTAAGTAATAGGAGGAATAAATCTGAGTGGAAAGAAGCTCCCGGGTGCTGGCAGACTAGGGACTAGGTGTTGGAGGCATCAAACTGGTGACTGGGCAGCTTGTGGATGCATGCATGCATGAAAAGTGCATGCAAAGTATAAATACTGAATGATGACATATCCTAACACCCCCCCTCAAGATATACTATGATGTAAAAAATAAAATGTAGGGCTCTGGTTACTGAGACCAAAGCTCACCCCAATACAATAATCCCAAAAATGTTGAAAATAAGCTAAGTGAGGAAGAGGGAAAACCTAGTGGGAAGAAAACCCCCCCTCAAGCTAAACATAAAATGGATCTAATCTATCTCCACCATGATGGAACTCACCCCCAACAGTGAACGGAGGTAAGAGAACTTCTTCTCAGTGAAGCTCTTGGTGAAGATGTCTGCAATTTTCTCATCAGTAGGGCAATATTGTAGAATGATGGTACGATCATGCTTCAACTCTCGGATGTAGTGAATATGAATCTCAATGTGCTTGGTCCTCTACCACTGAACTAGATATGTGGAGATCTTAATAGCACTTTGATTGTCACAAAATATGACAGTCGAAGTAGTGCTACCAAAATCAAACTCAGAAAGAATACCCTGCAAACAAACTGCTTGAATGCAGGCATTGACTACCCCTCGATACTCTGCCTCTACTGAAGAAAGTGCAATGGCTACCTGCTTTTTGCTTGACCAAAAAATAGGGCCATGGCCAATCATGAAAATATATCCGGAAGTGGACTTCTGATCTATGCTATCACCTTCCCAATCTGAATCAGTAAAACAAATGAGATCTAGTGTTGGCAGGCGATTTGGTAGAGTGCTATCGCAGCGTCTCCGATGCTGCGACAACGCCAAAGATAGCGCGAATGGCAAGAAGATGACACAAATGGCAATGAGCGGAAGTATTTTTGGGTCAATTGTACTGAGAAATGTAGGTTTTGGGTCATTTGGACCACATATTATGTAATGTTGAGTCAGTTATACTGCAGAATGCGGGTTTTTGGTCGGTTTTGTACCAACTTAGTTAGATATTGGGTCACTAGTCCAAATGTCGGTTAAGAAGTTGTTAGTAAGTGGACAAGCATTGTAATGGCAGAAGCCTATATATAGATAGGAGTCATGGGTATTGGAGAGGAGGGGAAAAAAAGGTGAAGAGAAGTGCATGTTTGGGTTGTTTCTGTGCATTTGTGAGATATTGCGGAGACCTGATATTTGAGGAGATATTGTATCTAAGGTTTTGCAGTGATAATATGATATGATGAAACTGTTCTGGTGCAATTCCTGGGTTCTTTCTATTTGTTTATGGTAATGCAATGTCGCACTTCATGAATAATGTTATGTTTCCTTGATGCAATGTTGCTTTATTGTTACTACTGCTGTAATAAGGAATGTTGCAATCCAATAATGCGTTATGAATACATGTCAAACATTTGAGATCATTGTTTAGTGTTGCAATAGAGTTAGCTCATATAGCCACAACCCTCCTCCTTCCTTGGTGGAAACATGGTTTCGTCTACTCTTCTTGGATGTCTCGGGTGAGACCTCATCTGCTCTGCAGGTGTTGCTGGGCGGGATAAAACCTACCTGAGATAGTGCCCAGGGAGACTACACATGTGTCAACAGTGAAGTGGAACCCCTGTCAATTGGAGTCGCATTGGTCAACAAATGGTTCCGTTGCCGGGACCGTGTGAAGAGTGAAAGGAGGACATGTTGTGGCATGCGACAAAGCTGGAGATACAGAGCTGGTTTGATCAGAAGTTGTAGGAGTTTGCTAAAGAAGAAAGCCGGAACACGTGACTGACAGTAGATCATTGGGTGGGAAAATATATTCACGACGGTCCGCACGAATGGTTTTTCTATGAATTCCCAGTCATCCTGTACGAATGGTTGTCAAAGATGACCTTCCAGAAGAGGAATTTCTAGGGTGGTGAGCTGACGGCTTGGACCCTGGAATTGATTCAGGAGCTACAGAAAGTCGATAATAAGGCATTGCGGGCTGTTGAAGTTTGGCTCGATAGCATCTTGGAGGGATATATCACTGAATTTGCGGTTGACACATAGAAATCCTATAGTGAAGTTGAAAGATATTTCTTCCGCGAACCAAGGGGAAGGTTTCTGCTGTCACTCCAACTATCGATTAAGATGCTAATCTGCGAAAAGGGTATATTGAAGATGCATCTTGATAAGTAGACAGCCTAGTGGGCGGAGGCCATGGGTACCGCAACTGTTGGGGAACGGTACATGGAATGGTAAGGGGTAGATGGGTGCATACCATGAGGAGACTATGAGTGAAGCCAAGGAAGAAAGTGGTATTACAAGAGGAGAAGCGAGGTTTCAACAAGAGAAGAGGCAGAGGACAGGAGAATGTCCTGTTGCGATCGAACCGCAAAACTGCGAAGGAAGACCACATGGGACGAAGCGACCTCACAGTCCTGACAGGGATGGCCAGGCTACACCCAGGATAGAAGCAGCACCAAACCTCGGCACCAACATACCCACACCTCCGCTCACTATGTCACAAACAGTAAGGAATACCACTTGGACACCCCCGAGTTCGTTAATTCGACAAAAGTTACTTGCTAGTAGTTCAGCAGCTAGAGGAAGGAAGCCCAGGATGGTGGGCGATGATACTAAGTTACCGCTATTCCATGGTAATGGAACCGACAACCCTGAACAGTACTGGTTTTTATGTGAGGCCGTATGGACAGTAAAATAGGTCACTGATGATAATGAGAAGAAAGGGCAACTGGAGAGAATTCTTTGGGGTCATGCCTTGGATTGGTTTATGAAGTTTACACAAGTTCCTATCGGTACCCCGACAAAGTCATTGGATGAAATTCGCATGAGACTGATCGCGGAATTTCGAAATCCTAAATCTGAAGCACAGTACATTACAGAGCTTAAGTAAATTAAGCAGTATCCCAATGAGTCTGTGTGGGACTTTGATCAGCGTTTCAAGATGCTAATGGCACGAGTTAGTTTTGATATGAGCGTTGTCCAACATAAAGAGTGGTTTATTGTGGCATTACTCCCGCACATTCGGCTGCCACTGATGCAGCAAAACATCTCGATGCCCAGCGAAGCTCTAGAGATTGCAATGCGATTAGAGGCATCACCAATTGGGGATAATGCAGCTGGCATGTTGCAGATACAAACACAACTCTCTAACTTGACTATACAGTTGCAAGATTTGAAGAAGAACAAGGAACAACATGATGAATTACGGTGTACCCGATGCCGAGGAGAAGGGAATACGAAGGAAAATTGCCTGGATTTCTGCAATTATTTGGTGTCAGGTGCGCCAAACCTGTTAAATGGCGGTAGCATGCCGTGGTGTCACGTTTTCTAGGTGTATGGACACAGTCATGATATTTGACCTTATATGCAGAAAATGGTCACAACCCCGAGAAATCTTTATTGCACATTTTGCAAGTTGGTGGGTCACAATGACAAAGATTTCCATGCATATGGGTTGCTACAAGAAATAATGTGTGATGCATTCTACGTCAAGGACAATCAGCGTGCCATACAACAACCACAACTGCAATCGCAGGTAACTCAGCCACTACCTCAACCGAAGATGTAGTTTGTACCGCAGCAACAACTGCAGCAGTTTGTGCCACAATACGCTCCAATGCAAGTGGCTCCACAATAGCCACAGTACGTCCAGCAATCGTAGTATGCACCATAGGGGAAAGCCATGCAATAGAATCCTATGCAGCCAGAGTACCAACAGCAGGGTGGATTCTGAGGAGGATATCAGGGCGGATGTGGTGGAGGATTTGGTCGCGGAGGAGGACGAGGTGGTCGTGGACTTGTTCAATGCTATCATTATGCGGTGTGGGGGAATTATCAGTGAGATTGTCCACTACTATAGAATCAGTGTATGTTCTATTTTGTTAATGATCATACAGTTGAGAATTGTCCACAGTTGATTGCAGGATGGTAGGCTAGGAACACTCCACAGATACAGAATCAGACCCAACCGCAGCAACCAGCCCAAAACCAAGTACAACAACTAGTCCAGAACCAAGTATAGCAACCAGTACAGAACTAGCTCTCGCCACCGAATCAGAACACAAATCCAAATGTGAACCCACATGGGAATCTGTAGCAGACTCAGATGCAGGGTGCAAATATTGCGACAATTTCTGTAGAACCATGACCACAAGATGCTTCGGTGGCTATTGTAACTCGTGGAGGAAAAACGACTGGGGAAGATAGCTCGCAACCGCTGATTCAGTTGGTAGGCCAGAAGATGGTAACATTTGACATCGATGTTGAACAGGAGGCATTCCTTCAGGCACGTCACACCTTGGAGAAAGACCACGACAAGGTTGTTGTTTGTGATATGCCACCTGTCTTTGACACTTAATTGGAGGGTGGTCCATCGACACCATCGGGAAAATTGCAAAGGTTTATTGAGAGATGTCTGTTATTGGCCTGGGATCCATCCGCCCTGGTTGAGATTGAGAGATGGTTGCAGGGATTTTCGAAAGGGCAGCAGGAGTCGGCAGTAAACTCTTTACAGCAACGGAAGACTGGCAAGGAGATGAGAATGAACATCCAGATTGGTGACTATGAAGTCGATTTAGTTATTCTTGATCTTGGTTCAGATGTCAACATCTTAACCAAGCAGGTGTGGTAGAAAATGGGGAGTCCCCCATTGAGTTGGTCTCCTATGCAGCTCCAGTTGGCTAACCATGCGAAAGTACCACCCATTGGGTGAGTTCTGCGGCTAACGGTCGATATTGAGGGCATGAAGACTTATGTTGACTTCGATGTCATTGAAGTGGTTGAGGGAGGAAGCTCCTATCTTGCGCTATTGGGGATTGGATGGGCTAACGATAGTGGAGCTGTAATCAACTTCAAGAGGTGCATGATGACCTTTGAGAATCGCGATTTCAGAGTCATAGCCCCATTGGATCCGGCTGAAGGACATCGATACATTGATCCTATAAAAGATGACGATCCCATTGGATGGGACCATGCATTCAAAATTTCTAAAGACTATATTCATCCTACTGCCAACGGTGAGCTGGGATGGCGCAATGAGAGCTCTGCATCTTCCGACTTTGATGATGCATTAGAACATTGGCAAAACCGCTTGCATGAAGTGTTGCTCCGAAAATGTGGCTTAATTACGCAATCTTTATGTCTTGTTGTGACAGAAACGGTCACACTACCAGTCTATGAGGGGTTTCCTGGCATAACCAACTTTTTGACGGAATTTGAAGAACGAGTCTCAGAACCATAGTGATTGCTGGCATTGGAGGAAGCACTAAAGGTTGCTCCAGCACACTGGTGGGCGACACACAAGAAATCCATTGATGGTTGGTCACAGTGTCGAAGGTTGATGATGGTCTAGTTTGGCGATACTGAGGTTTATCACACTGGCAAGTATGATGGCCGGAAGAATCTCAGTGATCATGTGATGGAATGCCAACGATTATGGGTAGCGCGACCCAGAGATGAGTGGGTCCATGCTTTTATCCATACCTTAGAAGAGATGCCGCGCTCATGGTACACTGCAACCGAGTTGCATAGAGAAATTACAACATGGGGGGAGTTGACGGTTTGTTTCACTCATACATTCACTTTTGCATATGCCAACCCTGACGTCAATAATGCCTTACAGCTCATCTGTGATGTGGTACTTCAGGTTGTTCCGGCCACCTACCCTGTCGATCCGCACACATACTATCAGATGCAGTCTCTCATGGATTGCTTCAACATCACTGGTGGGCTAGAGGATGAGGACGATCCTCGGAATGTCAACATTCCCGAGTCTAAAGGAAGTCGCGATGTGGTACCACCTGCTGCGCCAAGTAATCCGTTCAGTCAACCATTGAAGCTTCGTAAGCTCAATATAGGCACAAAGGCCACTCCCAAGTTTGCAAATGTTTGGTATTACTGGGATGATGAGATGATGAGTAAGGTCATTGATTTACTCCATGAGTTTCAAGACTTGTTTCCTATGAATTTTTCTGATATGAAGGGGATCCTGGGTGATTTAGGGGAGATGAGGATTCCTTTAAAACCAGATGCTAAGCCACTCTGACAGCGACCTTATCGACTGAATCGATGACATAAGGAAAAGGTCAAGGCAGAACTTGATCACATGTTGGATGTTGGTATTATTGAACCAATGGAAGAGTCCGAATGGATCAGTCCTATGGTGGTGCAGGACAAGAAAAATGGTAAGGTGCGCATTTGTGTTGACTTGTGGAAGTTAAATGATGCCTGCTTACACGACCCTTTTCTGACCCCGTTTATTGACGAAGTACTTGAAGGGGTGGATGGCCAAGAGATGTACTCATTCACTGATGGGTTCTCTGGCTACCATCAGATCCGCATTTCCAAAGAAGATTGCCATAAGACAACTTTAATAACTAAATGGGGTTGCTTTCAGTACACTGTAATGCCGTTTGGTTTGAAGAATGCACCTGCGATATTCTCCCAAGTTGTTGTTGCTACATTTAAAGACTTTATTCATAAATTTTTGCAAGTATACATGGATGATTGGATATTTTATGGGTTGATCCGCGATCCTCTGGCCAATCTGCAGTTAATGCTTGAGCGCTGCCGACAACACCAAATATTGCTGAACTTGAAGAAATGTATGTTTTGTGCACCATTTGGGATATTGTTGGGTCATATTGTGTGTAAGCAAGGGTTGTTGGTCGATCCGGCTAAGATTGCGTTCATCTTGATTTTGCAACCACCAACCACTGTTAAGCAGTTACGAGCGACTCTAGGGAATACGGGGTATTATCACAAGTTCATCAAGGGATATGCAATGATCACTGCCCCTATGGAGAAATTGTTGAAGAAAGATGTGTTATTTCAATGGACTCTGGAATGTCAAGATAGTTTCGACACACTGAAGACGAAGATGGCTTCGGCACCAATACTGGTATTTTCGGATTGGAGTAAGGAGTTCCATGTACATGTCAATGCCTCATCAATCACATTGGGAGTAGTATTGGCTCAGCCCGGCGAAGGAGATCTTGATCACCCCATTGCTTTCGCTAGTCTAAAGTTGTTGTCCGCTGAACACAACTACACCACCACTAAGCGGGAGGGTCTGGCAATGGTCTACGTGCTGCAGAAGTTTAGGCACTATTTGTTGGGTGGTCACTTTAAAATGATCACTCACCATTCCGCGTTGAAATACCTAGTCAATAAGCCTCTGTTGGGGAGGAAGATATGCCGCTGGCTACTTCTTTTTCAGGAGTTTGATTTTGAAGTCATTCTGAAGCCAGGCCGATTGAATGCCGATCCTGATCATCTATCGTGGATTGATACAGGGGAGGAACCAACCAATATTGAATATGGGTTGTCGGATGCACAACTATTTCAGGTTGGCGTCGCTGATGACTATTTTGATGACATCCTCCAGTTTCTGACAACGGGTACTGCACCAGACGAGTTCACCACCAGTCAGAAGAAGCAATTGGTAGTCAAGGCTGCAGACTTCCAGCTAATAGTAGGAGAGATGTATAAAATGGGTGCTGATGAGATATTGTGCAGATGTGTCTTGCTGCATGAGCAAGCGCCGGTACTGGTTGAAGCACATGGAGGAGTCGCCGAAGGACACTATGGCGGTCGGGCGATGGCTAGGAAGGTGTTGCGTGCGGGGCTATTGTGGCCTACACTGCATAATGATGTGACAAACTATGCATGGTCCTACGATGTTTGTCAGCGAATTGGAAAACGTCCAGACACGATGAGATGCCGCTGATGCCTCAACTAACATTGCAACGGTTCAACAAATGGGCCGTGGATTTTGTAGGACCAATCAATCCACCATGGAAACACATGGGTGCATGGTATATCATCACAACAATAGAGTATTTGACCCGATGGGCCAAGGTGGCACCTGTAGTTGATTGTTCAGCAGCCACGGTGGCGCGATTTTTGTTTCATAGCATTATCACTCGCTTCGGCTGCCCCAAGATATTGCTGAGTGATCAAGGCAGCCACTTTCTTAATCACACCATCAGTGCATAGACGGAGGAGTTGCAGATATAGCATAAGAAGAGTTCACCCTATCATCCACAGGCGAATGGCACGGTGGAGGCTTTTAACAAGGTATTGGAGCATGCGCTAACAAAGGTGTGCAATGTGAACTGCGACGACTGGGATCTCAAAATCCTAGCAGTGTTGTGGGCCTATCACACCACATGTAAACGGATGATAGGATAGACACCATTTAAGTTGGTGTATGCACAAGAAGCGATTATTCCAATGGAGTATATTGTTTCGAGTCTGCGAATTGCGGCTGTCACGGGCATGGATGATGTCGCAGCATTAGATGAACGTCTGACACAATTGGTGCAGCTAGAAGAAGATCGTTTCATCACTGGGTTCCACCAGGGGGGCGAGAAGGATTGACAGAAGGCATGGCATGATCGCACATAAAAAATAAATAGTTTCAGCAGGGCGACTTGGTGCTGTTGTATGACAACAAGTTTATGAAACATCTAGGGAAGTTGCAGATGCATTGGCTTGGTCCCTATCGCATCAGTAGTATTACTTCTGGCGGAGCGGTTCAGTTGCAGTAGTTGGATGGGGCAATGCTCCCCAAGATGGTAAATGGTCATAGGTTGAAGCCCCATTGTGGGGGATTGGAACACCGCGATGCCTGAGTCGCATTGGAAAAAAAAATGATGATTGGTGGATGTCGCACCACCATGGATGGAATGCGGAAGCAGGGAGGCTTCTACTGCAAGGTTGGAGTTGTTAGCAACACCTAGGAATGTTGCGCTTGGGTCACATCCGAAATCATGATGACAATGGGACTTTTTCCTACTTTAATGGATATGCTCGTTAATCGAGTCGATCGTGACAGATGACAAACTGGTTGGGCTTAGGGATACACCGAGGCAGTATGGCCGATTGTAATTACCAGGATGGTCGGTATGGTTGGCACGAAGTATCCACCATGCTGGCATGGCCCAAGAAATGCTTCGCACATTTCTGCATGAAGGGAACCAGGAAAAGGTATGATTCATTCATCGTTCAGATAATCAGCACGTGATGACTTATGATTATCCTGGAGAGTGAGCCGGTGGTGCAATGGCTTACTGAGGCCGATGGATGATAGAGTGCGCTATATAAATAGAGGACTTGTAGGGATTAAGCACACAGAGATTGTTTTAGTTAAGAAGGGTTATGCTATGAAAGGTTCTGGCATTTTTTTAAGTTAGGAATTCCAAGGAGGCTATGGAAATGATCCATTTCATTTCATGTGGTAGCACACCAGGTGCGTTGAGGGCCCAAACAACAAGTGTGCATGAGTGCCTGGAGCAGGCTGCGCTTCGGACACCCCGGGGTTACAAGCATGAAGTTTCGTCCAAGATGTCTAGGAAGTTGGTGATGGTTCGAAGTCTCATGGTCCCTGTGACCATAAAAAAGGGGGGGGTCGTCGCCCCCAGGTCCCTCTAACTTCTGCTTACCGGTGCGAAACAGATGTGCTAGAGATGTTGGCCTAGTTTGCACCTCTGTGTTGTTCATAAACTTCTCCTCAGTCTGCATCAGATTCCTCGAGACAAGAGGATGAGTTTGAGATGTACATAACAGCAAGTCGGGGGATGCCACTTTCAGGCAAGACTTACATAATAGCGAGACGATGATCAGTGTAGCAGAAGGAGTAGGACAACACCACGTGATCCAGATAGCAAGGACAGTTGAACAATCGTATGAGGATTTCAAAGTAAAAACAACAGCGTGTACTATGTCCAACAGTTGATGTGGCTCGAGGGCAAGCCACAAGATTGTGTTGGGGGCCTGTTGGTAGGCGGTTTGCTAGAGTGCTATCATAGTGTCTCTGATGCTGTGACAAGGCCAAAGATGGAGCGAATGGAGAGAAGATGACATGAATGGCGATGAGCGAAAGTATTTTTGGGTCAATTGTACCGCGGAATACGGGTTTTGGGTCATTTGGACCACATATTATGTAATGTTGAGTCAGTTATACCGCAGAATGCGGGTTTTTGGTCGGTTTTGTACCAACTTAGTTAGATATTGGGTCACTTGTCCAAATGTCGGTTAGGAAGTTGTTAGTAAGTGGACAAGCATTGTAATGGCAGAAGCCTATATATAGATAGGAGTCGTGGGTATTGGAGAGGAGGGGAAAAAAAGGTGAAGAGAGCGCATGTTTGGGTTGTTTCTGTGCATTTGTGAGATATTGCCGAGACTTGATCTTTGAGGAGATAATGTATCTAAGGTTTTGCAGTGATAATATGATATGATGAAACTATTCTGGTGCAATTCCTAGGTTCTTTCTATTCGTTTATGGTAATGCAATGTCGCACTTCATGAATAATGCTATGTTTCCTTGATGCAATGTTGCTTTACTGTTACTATTGATGTGATAATGAAGCTGCAATCCAATAATGCGTTATGAATACATGTCAAATGTTTGAGATCCCTGTTTAGTGTTGCAATAGAGTTAGCTCATATAGACGCAACCCTCCTCCTTCCTCGGCTGAAACATGGTTCTATTTGCTCTTCCTGGATGCCTCAGGTGAGACCTCATATGCTCTGCAGGTGTTGCTGGTCAGGATAAAACCTTCCTGAGCCGGTTCCCAGGGAGACTGTGCATGTTTTGATAGTGAAGTGGAACCCCTGTTGACTAGAGTCGTGTTGGTCAACATGTAGCTCAGAATATGCAGCATAATGTATGCCAAAATGTCTCATACCTTGCACATACTGCAAGATCCGCTTGGCTTCCCTCCGATGAATCTCATGGGGCTGTTGCATATACCTTGATACAACACTCATAGCATATGAAATATCAAGCTTTGAGTGCATCAAGTAGAGTCATGAACCAATCAACTGTCGATACATAGTGCAATCTGCAAGCGGTGTAGAATTTCCTTCCTTAAGACTGATTCCTGAGAGGAATGGAAATGGAGCAGCCTTACATTCTGCCATATTAAACTTTAATAGCAGGTTTGAAGCCTACTTTTTCTGAGATAATGTGATCCCATCAAAATTTTGAGCTATCTCCAAGCCCAAATATTGCTTAAGCAAGCCCAAATCGCTCATGTCAAAAGCTAGATTTAAAGCGGTTTTTAGCTTGTTGATTATAAGGAGAGTGCTACCTTTAATGAGAAGATCATCAACATAAAGAAAAACAATCACAAAATTACCTTTAACTTGTTGTAGGTACACATTTCGATCAGATTTGCATCTTTTGAAATTCTGAAAATGAAGGAAGGAGTCCATCTTTGCATACCAAGTTCTTGGGGCATGTTTCAATCCATACAAATATTTCTTCAATCTGCAAACTAATGATGGATTTGATATGTATCCTTCTAGCTGATTCATATATACTTCTTCATCAAGGTCTTCATGTAGAAAATCACTCTTCACATCCATATGGTGCACTTCCCAGTGCTTGGATAAGGAAATGGCCAAAACTAGGCGGATGGAATCCATCTTTACAATTGGTGCAAAGGTCTCAGTGTAGTCCACTCCTTGTACTTGGAGAAACCTTTTTCCACCAGCCTAGCTTTGTATTTTCTGATAGATCCATCAGCAGCAACTTTCGTGTAGTATACCCACTTAGATTAGACCAATTTTCTTCCAGGTGGAAGAGAAACTAGCTCCCATGTATTGTTCTTTTGAAGAGAACTGTACTCTTCATCCATGGCGGTTTTCCATCATGGATCTTGGTGGGCATGATAGTATGATTTGGGATCTGAACCAATCATAAAATAACATTTGTCAGATAATAATGGATCATAAAATGAAAGAGCCATACTTTCTCTTTGAAATTCTGCTCTTGTTCTCCTTGGATCAACAGGATTTCTAATGTTTGGAGCAGCAGATTGTAGAGTGTTTTGGTCCCACTTTGGTAACTGAGGAGGATCACTATGGTCAGATTCTAAACCTGATATTTCATGGAAATCAAAGTCTGATAAAATATCAGAAATATCAGATCCAATGCTTTCTTCATCTTCTCTCGAAACTTCTTCTTGTTGAGACTGCGGATCGGCATTGTTTTCCTCGACTAGTTTCAAATCTGGAAGCATTTCTTCAAACTTCACACTTCGCTCTATGAATATATTTTTGGATATGATATTCATGATTTTATATACTTTTGATTCTTCTCCATATCCTATTAAGATGCATTCAATCCTTTTTGGATCCAAATCTTTTCTCTTATCAAAAGGAATTCTAGCCCATGCAGTGGAGCCAAAAAACCTCAAATTGGACACATCCGGTTTGTGACCAGTGAATGCTTTGAAAGGAGTTTTACCTTTCACAGATGAATGTGGAACTTGGTTCTGAATGTATGCAGCAACATTCATGGATTCATCCCAAATATTTGCAGCCAAACCTTTTGAATCAAGCATACAGGTAGCCATCTCTTTCAGTGACCGATTATTCCTTTTCGCTACACCATTCTACTCGGGTGTGTCGGGAACTGTATGTTGGATCTGAATTCTGCTTTTGCCACAAAGTTGCAGAAACTCAGTCTTGATATATTATCCACCATTATCAGATCTAAAATCTTTGATCTTTCTCTCAGTGGCATTCTCAATAGAAGCCTTAAAATCCTTGAATTTTCCAAGCACTTCTGACTTGTTTTTAAGAAAAAATACCCAAGTAAAGTGGGAGAAGTCATCGATGAATGTCAAAACATACCTTGAACCATTCATGGATATGTTTGGAATTGGACCACTGATATCAGAATGTATGAGACCCAAAATAGTAGAATCTCTTCTAGCTTTTCCACAATCAAACTTGTGCTCGGGGTGTTTCCCAATGATGCAACCTGGGCAAATTCCCTTCGAGGAACGGAGGTGTGGAAGACAATCAACCATGGATTTTTTTTGTAATAGAAGAAAAAACTTGTAATTAAGGTGTCCAAACCTTTCATGCCAAATCCTACTAACCTCATTTCCATGAGTGAGAAGAGCAGTGGGCTTTGCAAGCGACACAAAGTGTGAAAACTCATATTATTTTGCAGTATGGTCTGCCTTTCCGACTGCAATAAGTCTTCCACTTTCAATATCAATAATTTCAAATTTTTTAGGGATGAATGTAACTTGCTTCGATGCACGAGTTTGTTTCATTTGATACACAGAAAGTAGATTTGAAGCCAAGGAAGGCACATAAAGAACATTCTGAAAACTTCCATGCTCTAAAAGGATGGTACCTTTACCCTTTGATGAAATTTTTGAGTCATCTCCCAAATGGATGGGGATGGATCTGTTTGGATCAAATGAAGAAAAGGATTCAATATTTTCAGCCATATGATTCAAGGCACCGGAATATATTAGTAGAGTGGTGGGTTTCGAAACAGTTTCCATGAGTGCTTGACCTCTTTCATGATCATCATTTCTATCCTTCTTCCGTGCACCGTCACGAAGAGTTATGTTATTCTTTTCCAAAAGGAGGGCCATTTGATCTATTGTTTTCTTCATGCATGATCTTTCAGGATGAAAGCCATAGTTTCAATATGAACATTTAGATTTTTCTTTACCCTCTTTACCCTTTTGCTTGTTCCTTGAACCGGATGGTGCATCTGATGGTTTGCTTTTCTCTTTTTGCTTGGTAGGTTCGAATTTGGGATTCTCTTTCTTTTGATTCCCTTTTCCATTCAAATTCTTGGATCCTTCAACAAAAAGGGCTGAATCTATGGATATTATGGACCCCATTTGAATTTAGATTATCATGCTCTTTGGTAACGGACTCAATGAAGGCATTCAAGGTAGGCATCTTCCAATTCGGGGTAGTTCGCTGACCGGAATTGAAAGTAGAAACAAATAGTGAGAAATCTTTACCAAGTTTTGAAAGAATGGAGAGGATCAATTGCTTATCCTCTTTGATAACTCCAATGTTCTTCAATTGCAAAGACAAATGCTTGAATCTTGTGAAAAAGTCATTTGTAAAATCTCAAGCACAGCTGAATCTAGCTACTGTGGATTCCTCACTGGTGAAAGATTGCACAACATTTGCAAGAATGGCATAAAAAATTTAAATGAATGAAGAACAATTACACATGAAATGGTGAATAATGTCAATATTATTAACTGTCCAACCTTAACAAAGGTTAAGAACACCCATATATACAAATCTGGAAGAATTCGAATCCATCTGGAGTGTTCACACTGATCTAGCTTAGAAAAAGCTCAAACCCCCCTAGGTTGACCAAAATATCCCAAACCATCCCAAACTGGTTCGAATCTGCAGTGTGAATGCTGGGAATGACTGGACAGGCCCATGTGACCTCACACATGTGAAGAAACTGGTTGGCTAGAGGTTTGGAGTCTAAAATTGGTCAAAAATGTGACAAAAAAAGGCAAGATTGTCCACAAAGAGAGCAAATGCGCCCTAGGTAGAAGAGAAGCATGCTGAGTGCATTAAATGACCTGAGGAGGGCGCTCTAGGCATGCTGAGTGCATTAATTGCCCTGGGGAGCGCTCCACTTAGCTGGTTTGACTCAGCACTTGTTCACATTTGCCATCTAGTTCATGATAATTGACCATTTAGTAGCTAATCAACTTAGGGATGTAATCATTAATCACTTGGGCTAATTAATCATCATTAATAAATGATTAATGTACATAGGTGGAAAAATGTTCTAACACCCCCCCTTAAGCTAGACTTAGTGAAATATCAAAAATTAAGGCCTTGGCAACTAGGCTCAAGTCACCTTTTACATCATGAAAATTTATTTGTCCATGTAACCAAGGTAAGGAGGAAAACCACATGGGAAATAAAACCTCCCCTCTAAAATGGACATGTGGCATATATCAAAATACACCAATCATCACCATGCATCACTCACCCCAAGCAAAGATCTAAGGTGAGTGAAGGTCTTCTCGGTAAAACACTTGGTGAAGATATCAGCAGTTTGCTCACTGGATGGGCAATACTGCAATGCTATGATCCGGTCATGCACCAAACCCCGAATGTAATGCATGTGTATCTCTATGTGCTTGGTCCTCTGCCTCTGTACTGGATCGGTAGAAATCTTGATTGTACTTTGATTATCACACCAAAGAATAGTGGGTGAATCAAAGACAATCCCGAACTCTGCAAGAATACCTTGCAACCAAACACATTGTGTGGCTGCATTGACTACTCCCCTGTACTCGGCCTCAGCTGAAGATAAGGAAATAGTGCTCTGTTTCTTGCTTGACCAGCATATAGGTCCATGTGCAAGCATAAAGACATAACCGGAAGTTGACTTCTGATCAATACAATCACCGGCCCAATCAGAATCTGTAAATCCTACTAGTTCAAGGGATGAACCAGCAGCATAATGGATACCAAAAGACTTAGTACCCTGAACATAATGAAGTATCCTCTTGGCTGCCTTCCAATGGATCTCATGAGGCTCTTGCATGTGCCTTGCAACAGCCCCAACAGCATAAGACAAATCTGGTCGAGAGTGTGTAAGATACAACAAACTCCCAACTAGTTGTCTATACAACGAACTGTCAACTAGTGGTGAAGAACCCCATTCTATAAGCTTAACTCCTGAAAGAAATGGAAATTTTGCAGACTTACATTCAGCCATCTTAAATTTCTGCAGAAAATCTGAAGCATACCTTGACTGACATACAGAAATTCCATTCACAGATTGATCAATCTCCAAACCCAGAAATTGTTTTAGCAATCCTAGATCGGTCATGGAGAATGCACTGTGCAATGCTCTCTTAACTGAGTCAAGTTCCTTGGTGCAGCTACCAGTGATCAAAAGATCATCAACATACAGTACAATAATCAATATCAGATCACTAACATGCTGCATATACACATTTGGATCAGACTTACACCTCTCAAACCCCAAAGATAGCAGAAAATTGTCCATTTTTGCATACCATGCTCTAGGAGATTGCTTGAGCCCATAGAGTGATTTGTTCAACCTGCAAACAAGAGTATGATCAGAAATAAAACCTTCAGGCTGCTGCATATAAATCTCCTCATTCAGATCCCCATGAAGAAAGGCACTCTTTACATCCATGTGATGAATCTCCCATCGTTTGGAAGCCCCAATTGCCAAAACTAGTCTTATGGAGTCCATCTTTGCCACCGGTGCAAATGTTTCTGTATAGTCCACTCCTTGGACCTGAGAGTAACCCTTAGCTACCAACCTGGCCTTATACTTCAGATCAGAGCAATCAGATCCAATTTTGGTTCTATAAATCCACTTGCATTGCACTAGTTTCCTCTTGGGAGGAAGAGGGACCAAATCCCAAGTTTTGTTCTCATGGAGTGAGTTCATCTCCTCTTGCATGGCTGATTGCCACCTTGGGTCTGTACATGCTTCTGAATATGACATTGGATCAGATCCAATCATCAAATAACAGGCCTCACTCAGATCAGAATTATTATATGCAAAAGAATTGTGAAATTGAGATCTAGTTTTCCTAGCATCTTGGGGATCTCCCACTAGCTCTCCGGCACTTTGAATTGTTTTCTCTGCCCACTTGGGCCTTGAAGGAGGGATATGTTCAGAATCCATATCAACATCATCTTCAGCAATATCAGAATCAGAAATATCAGAGAATGAATCACTACTTACTTCATCATCAAGACGAGGGAATGAGCATTCCCCATCACCTTGTTCACTAGCTTGCAAAAATTCTTCCTCTTCGAATTTGACACTTCTTTCAATGAAAGTTTTGTGAGTGGATGGATCAAAGAGCTTGTAGCCCTTGGAATCCTCTGCATACCCAACCATGATTGACTCCTTGCTTTGGGGCTGCAATGCCTTTCTCTTCTCCGGTGGAATTCTGGCCCAAGCCCTTGAGCCAAAAATTCTGAAATGTGAGACATTTGGCTTGTGGCCCATCCAAGCTTCAAATGGAGTGATTCCTTGCAATGATTTGTGTGGTGCCCTGTTCTGAACATATGCTGCACAATTCATAGCTTCAGCCCATAATTTAGGAGACAAATCCCTTGCTTGCAACATGCAAGTTGCCATCTCTTTCAGTGCTCTATTTTTGCGCTCTGCAACACCATTTTGCTGAGGTGTGTAGGGCACTGAGTGTTGCATCTGAATGCCATGCTCTTGACAGAGCTGCTGCAAATTGTTGTTGACATACTCTCTACCATTATCAGTCCTCAAAATCTTCATGGCCTTCCCACTGAAGTTCTCAACCATGCTCTTAAAAATCTTGAAACAATCAAAGACTTCAGATTTTTGCTTAAGGAAAAATAACCAGCAGTACCTTGAGTAGTCATCGATGAAGGTGAGCACATATTTGCTGCAGCCATAGGAGGGTGTGGGGAGTGGCCCTATGAGATCAGAATGTACTATCCCAAGAGGTTGATCAGCCCTCCTAGCCTTCCCTTTGTCATACTTCCTTTCAGGATGTTTCCCAATCATGCAACCCTTGCATGTTCCACTCGAAAATCTGATTTGGGGCAGCCCTTCTACCATATTTTCTTTGCTTAAAACTTGAAGATATCTGTAGTTTAGGTGCCCATACCTTTGATGCCATAGCTTGCTGGTCTCATTCCCATGTGTCAGCAGCACACTTGGTGAAGAAAATTCGAGGAAGTGGGAGAACATGTACATCTTCATGTCATGGTCTGCAACACCCTTTGCAACAATTTTCCCGGTGGAAACTTCTGATATCTCCACTTCATCCTGAGTGAAGACCACCTTCTTTGCTGCTCCAGTATGTGTCATTTGGTACACAGAGAGCAAGTTTTCTGCAAGGTTTGGCACATACAGCACATTGGAGAAGAAGCCATTCTCCATAGAGATTTTCCCAATGCCATGAGCAGGGATTTCTGAGTCATCTCCCATTCGAATTGAGAGACCACTGTAGGGAGCAAGTTCAGAAAACGAGTCTCTTGAGGAAGCCATGTGCCTTGAGGCACCTGAATCAATGATGAACAACGGTGAATGAGATGAGCTAGCCACCAAAGCATGGCAGCTCTCCTTGTCTTCAGAAGCGCACTCCTTCTTCTTGGAACTTTCAGGAAGAGGAATGTTATTTTTCTGTAGGAGATGTGTCATGGTGTCTATGGTTTTCTTCATGCATGAGCTCTCTGGATGAAAACCTCTTTGACAGTAGCTACATTTCGTCTTCTCAGCCTTCTTTCCCTTGTTCTTGATAGGATTCGAAACCCCCTCAGAGGATTTGGGCCTCTCATCCTTTCTCTTCTTCTCTTGAGGTTTCGAAACCCTGGGTTTTTGCTTGCTTCTTCCACATTTCGAATCTCCAGCTGCAAGAACTTGATCTTTTTGTTTGATGGAGCCCATCAAGACCAGCTTGTCTTGCTCTTGAGTTAGCATCTCCATGAAGTCAGCCAAGGATGGCATCTTCCAACCTCTGACTGTGAGCCTTGTGGAGTTGAAGGAAGACACAAAAACTGAGTATTCTGAACCCAATTTTGAGAGAATGGACAACACCAACTGTTCTTCTTTCTTCTCTATGCCACATTGTCTGATCTGCAAGACCAAGTTCTTGAACTTGGTGAAGAAGTCCTGGATGGAATCGAAATTCCCTGGGCTCAGTGAGACAAGCTCATTTTCGAGCTGGTGGCCTCTCATCTCATCAGTCTTTCCAAACAGTGTCTCAAGCTTGAGCCACACTTCATTTGGAGTTGCTAGACTTTCTACATGAAACAGGAGGTCTCTCGAAATGCTGAGACAAAGGAGGCCAAATGCCTCATCCATTCTGTTGAAAAACTTGGATTTCTCCACAGCTGAGTTTGGCTCAACCTCAGTGCCCATCGTGATTCTGTAGAGACCCTTGGATCTCAGCAAAATCACCATTTCTGCCTTCCAATCGAAATAGTTGAAGGGAGTGAGCACGTTTGGGTGAGATGGCTCCATTCTCCTCTGCTGCAATTCGCACTTGCTGACAATGCTGATCTTCAGTACCTGCAAACAACTCTCAAATCACTCTGGAGGGATCTACACTCACAGATTCGAACCCTGTATGGATAGTGGGTGCATTCGGGAGAGCATCACACCTGAGAGGAGCCACTAGATTTCTCCAGTAAGCTCAAGGCAATGGCCTCAGGAATTATGTGGTTTCTCCACTGTTTCTGGAAATCCACTACAACAGTCTGCTGGTTCGAATTCTAGCTCCAAGAGCTCTGATACCATGTAAAATCTCAAGCACAGCTGAATCTAGCTACTGTGGATTCCTCACTGGTGAAAGATTGCACAACATTTGCAAGAATGGCATAAAAAATTTAAATGAATGAAGAACAATTACACATGAAATGGTGAATAATGTCAATATTATTAACTGTCCAACCTTAACAAAGGTTAAGAACACCCATATATACAAATCTGGAAGAATTCGAATCCATCTGGAGTGTTCACACTGATCTAGCTTAGAAAAAGCTCAAACCCCCCTAGGTTGACCAAAATATCCCAAACCATCCCAAACTGGTTCGAATCTGCAGTGTGAATGCTGGGAATGACTGGACAGGCCCATGTGACCTCACACATGTGAAGAAACTGGTTGGCTAGAGGTTTGGAGTCTAAAATTGGTCAAAAATGTGACAAAACAAGGCAAGATTGTCCACAAAGAGAGCAAATGCGCCCTAGGTAGAAGAGAAGCATGCTGAGTGCATTAAATGACCTGAGGAGGGCGCTCTAGGCATGCTGAGTGCATTAATTGCCCTGGGGAGCGCTCCACTTAGCTGGTTTGACTCAGCACTTGTTCACATTTGCCATCTAGTTCATGATAATTGACCATTTAGTAGCTAATCAACTTAGGGATGTAATCATTAATCACTTGGGCTAATTAATCATCATTAATAAATGATTAATGTACATAGGTGGAAAAATGTTCTAACATCATTGATGGTCTCGAAATTCTCAGGATTCAAGGCAATCAATTCATTTTCCAATTGAAAAGACCGCATGTCATCTTGCTTTCCAAAAAGATTCTCGAGTTGCTCCCATACTTCCTTTGGAGTAGTCAATCCATTGGGGTGTGTTGATGTAATTGTAACTTCGAAATGTATTTCACCTATGTATATTGTACTCCTATAGAGATGTTATTATTCCTCTATACGGAAGTGTCGTCATTTGTATTGACAAGTGTCGCAAGTGACACAACTTGCAAGTGATGGGTTATTAGACCACCAATTGTGGGGTCGACACTGATTAGTATAACCATGGGTTATTAGACTGAGTTAGACAAGTCAGCCCTACTAGTTTATTGGGCAGGTCGGGTCATGTATAAATATACCGTACTACATATGGCCAAAATTGCCACATTTTTTCGCTGTAATAGCCACGATTTTTCGTCCCTATTGCAACGATTTGGGGTTCATTTTTTTGTGGAACCAACTTCGTGGATATAGGGACGAATATTCCCCGTCATGGAAATAGAAACGTTTCTTAGTGGCCACGTGTCACCCTTGCAACAGTCCTCATATTTTCGGAAAATTAATTCTTCCACAAAGTTTTGTCGATATATCAACACCCCTCATTAATATGTTTCCACGCAAATGCTTTACCTGCCACGAATTTTCGTGTCTATAGAGATGAACTTAAATTGGAGGTGCATCGCTATAGAGATGAATGTTCGTGGCAGGTTCAACATCGGCATGGAAACATCTTATACAACTCCATGGATGTTCATCGTAATAGAGACGATTGGATTTACTAATTTTTGTGGCAGGTTCAGCATCTACGTGGAAACATTTCTATAGTTCCTCGAAACTTCGTCTCTGTATCCATGAAATTTCGTCTCTGTATCCATGAAAAATTGTGGCAGGTTCATCAAGTGCGTCGAAATTTTTTCTTTGGTTCCACATCTGTTCATCTAAATATCATTAACTTTCGTGACATGAATCCGTCGATATTGCGACGATACCTGGAAGTGTTAAAGAAAAAACAAAAAGCCTAAATGGCAATCGTTGAATCATAGCAGAGCACCATTTCAAAGCATAAATGCTCCCCATAACTGATATGCTGAAGTTCAGTAAATTCATAAAAGGTAAGCATGCATCATCATCATTCTTCAAACCTTTAACTTTTCATCATAATGTTCGTTTAAGTCTGCTCATCTTCAATTTTTTAATAAACACACTCCCCCTATCAAATATGCTACTTCAAACTTCTTGTCAAATCAAGCTGAAAGGAATTTTTTTCAACAATTCTTTTGCTAAGAGTAACAAATCTGAACTTGTCCAATTCAACCTTACCAAATCTAATCTATCAAGTATAATTATGTTATGTCAATCTGATCTACTCACTTGGTCAATCAGTGTTTTTCATTAGACTACTTCAGCTGCTCACCATCTTCAAATCTTTGTGGATGTTTGAACATGTTCCAATTTTACTTCCAGTTGGTGTAAAAGATCTTTTGGATCAACACAAGAGCTACACCTGTGCATTGATGTCCAAGGAGTCATCTTCCATCTATGACCCTGAGGCTACCTCAATAATCTTCAACATTCTGGGACTATTTTCTTGCTTGGAAAGAGTTAACCTCGGGACTGTGTATATGCAATATGTCATCATCACTTCTGTATCATATCATGGCATAATATCTCACACTTGGGTTGTGTATGTGTGCTGTAGAATATATGTGAATCTATAAATCATGAAGAAGTTTGCATGCCCAACAGCACAAGTTTAGTGGTTGTGTTTGAAGCAATGTAAAGTGAGCCCTCTGTTAGATCTGGGTTACTCTCAAGTGTAGGGAATACACCTTTGCAGAACAATGCAGACCTTGTAAATCATTGGTTTGTTGGATCCAATGGGGCTAGCAATAATGAATCAGGGTCTGTTGAAGATCAAGTCAATGCTATTAGGGCATTCAAAATACAAGTGTCACAGTGATTGCCTAAAGAAACACAGTAGCAGAGACAATAGCTTATGATGAAGAGAATATTAGCCTAATGATGGATCCCGTGTACCCTGAGGGAGTTCAAAACGGTGGACTTTGGTAAAAAGGGAGCATGGGAGTGTCTCATTTTTTAAGTACATTACCATTAATTGTTCCAAGATGTTTGAGAGTGGTTCCAACCTCATCGAACTTCATATGGAGAAAGTAGAATTTCATTTCCCTTTCAGAATTCAGTAGACTCAATAGTTTTCAAGATTTCAGGATGGACAGGATTGTAGTGTTTCTATTGGATTCTGTCATGTATGGGAGTATGGAATTGGCATTTAATCAAGAGCACCAAGCCCTCTATGTACCCTGATGTTCATGGTGTTGATTGTTGAATTCCTTTGTAGCATGATGTTTTCTGGCCTATAGAGGCTATTTAGAGCCTCGATGTCTATGTATTTCATTTCGTATATGTATCATGATTCACACTCTATGCCATTTTGCTATATTCACACATAGTACTTAGATGCTACATGCATGAGGAAAATTTTCATATTCAGTGTCCAATGGTTTGAATTTACATTGATGTACATGAATATATATATATATATATATATATATATATATATTAAATTAAATTTTGTATATTTTATATGTTCTTTATTAGACAGGTTTACCATCCAATTCTGCTTCCATAGTGATCAGACCTTAACCATTTCCAATCCTAATAACTTTGGTTACATGCAATGATAAATGTTATTGGTGCATTGTTATGTTTAATATTTCAATTAATTATGTTTCAGTTTTCATATATTTTAATTTCTTAGTATTTCTCGTAGGGTCCCCTATGTTGAAGACCCCAATGTCCCCTATGATGTTCCCTAGAATTTGAGGGGTGCTTCCACATCCCCTCGTTGCATTTCCCCACTCCTGCATCCCTGCATCTTGGAAACTTAATGTAACACTGTTATTTACAGTTGATGGGGTACTTTCGTAGAAGGTGACATACTTGAATTTATTGAATGCTTGCTTTTCTTACCAAGCTCAAGACTACTAGATAAGGGGGTACCCTAGTAGAAAGCCTTGTTCAGCACCTAAGGCTAGCCTACTTCTAACCTACCTCAAGACTTTGCTCCGACAACTGCTCAAATGCCAAGGCCATGAGGAGACCCATATGTCGATGTTGTTCCTCAAATCATTCTATTAAAGATTCTTCTTAGGATAAGGGCATGGATCCACCTTCTAGAAAGCATCACCTACTTGAGATCAACATTGAAATATGGATGAGGAATGGCAAGTAAAGCAGTCAAGAATGAGAGGATCTCAAACTCAACCTAGTCCATCCAAAGAAAGCCAGTAAAGGAGTATTCTCAGACACATCACAGGGCTAACAAGGATGCAACTAGGCAATCTCCCACTCACTAAGCCATCACCATGGGACATTTTGTGCCCAACAATCGCTTTGGTTCACTTTTGATGCAAGATATTCCCAATGTAATTGTCACCATTGTCATGGAATGTAACAGGGATGTCTATCCCCAGTAGGAGCATGCTTGTGAGAGATATGTTGCATGATTTGAAGTCAGATATTGCCTTCCTTCAGGAAGTGAGGACATTTCGTTTTGAGCTTAGGACTAGGATGGGTTGGTGAGGCCCCTTTTGGTCTACAGACCATCAACAGGGTAGAAGTATAGGGGTTTGATCCCAATTGGAGACCAAAGCATCTTGATTATGGGGGGGGGATTCACTTGATCTAATATGCAACCAAGAGACAAGTGTATTCAAACTAGATTGTCATTGGAAAGAATTTATGGTCACAAGAATGTTGTCACATTTGCAAGTACCCAAGGCAAAGCGATTGATGTCCAAATGTTGGTCCTAGGTTCTAACCATTTCCCAATATTGTCAGCCTTTTCTATTGAACCAGCATAAGAGGTCCCTCAATTGTACATCAATTGTGAAGCAAAAACGACAACTTCTTGTGAATTTCTTCACATCAACAAAAGTTGCAAGAGTTAAATGGTGTGTAGGCATGATAAGTTATTCACTTAAATGGTGTGCAAGCATGATAAGTTTTCCTCTTAATTTTCCTATCATGATTAATGGCCATAATACTTCTATAAATTGGTATTGTTTTGATAAAGGTGTTGATCTATTGTTTGGTGAAGATTTTGTTGACTATCATCTTCCTTTCTTGATAGGCAAAGATAGCATCACCTTTCATACAAGTGGCCAAGCAATTACAATCCCTAGCAAAAACACTTATGAATGCCATGTACCTAGTAATATTAAATATGTTGTTAAAAAATATGTAGAAAATCCTATCAAGATCAATAATATTTCCAAACATGCAACAAAACACGGCCAAAAAGTACTTCAAGATACCAAAGATAAAATCATTAAGGATTATACTTCTAAGTTCTAATTTCCTATATTTTGGTGTGCAAATAGTCATCTTTTGGTGGGGAATGTTGGGTTTGGAATTGTGATGTATCTTCTATATATCTTCTTAAGTCTTCATTAATGGCTACTGAATGGATGAACTGGGTATCATGCAATACTTTTTTATCATACCCACAACCAGCATCATGTGCCTTTCCACAAATTAGGCAACCATTTTTCAGTATTGTACTGATGGAATTCTTCAACAAATCTATCAAAGAGACCAGAAAATTTATTGACAAGAAATTAGCCATGAAGCAAACATGCTTGCATCTTGTTCCTCATGTCCAAGTGAACCTGGCATCGTTTTACGGCATGTATTGGATCTGGCCAAATGTACCAAACACAAAATATGTTAAGTTACCTATATATATGTTAAATTAAGATTTGATAATGCATAAACACGTGAGATAGAAAATATGTTAAGTTACCTATATTCACATACTGATATCCAACCTTGGATAATCTAATGGAGATCATTGCATCAGTTGTGTCAGGAAAATTCATAAGAAGGCACTGAATTTAATATTATATTCTGACTAGAATAATTATTTAGATGTACAAGCCAAAACCTTTTCTAAAGTTGACTATTTACAAGCGAGATAAGCTAGCTACCTGTTCCAATCCCATGTGCATTCTTCCTAGACGTACGACCCATGAACACCTTAAAAGCTGATGGTTTCCAATTCAGAATTTGGATACGCTCAAAAGAAAATTCACAAAAACTAGTGAAACATTAGAAAACATCTATCTCTAGTCTTCCACAAACCTTATTTTAAATAGTAGACATCTGTGAGCAGCATAATTCAATAGACATGGTAAATACTCTAGGACTATTGTATTGCAAGCTTCCAAACTGAGAAAGTATTCATGTGCAACCTTTCTCTCCTGTGAAGCAAAATTTTTACCTAACAACCGAACAAGTTCAATATTTGGATTCCAAACCTATCTATCCAGTATTTCTTTAGTGCCTATAAGGAAAGAACCCAACAATAAAAAGAAAACATCATAAACACCACCACAACATGATATACAAAACACCAATATGCTCAAAGATATCACCTTATGTTATTTGGAGTGAGATAGATCCCACTCCTAGAATTTGATATGTGGCATAATCACTAAGTTTCACATGCATACTTAACTCCTGTAACCAAGCACTCCAAATGTACAACCAGTAAGTTCTTAACACAGGCTCTTTGGTACATTCATAACTGCCATATCAACAGATTATAATTGCTTACAATGACAAGCAAACTAAAACGATAAACTAATATTTAGTAGCATGTAATAAAATAAACATGTATATCATATAATAGAAATAGAGATATAGTTGAAGATACCAACCAGCTGGGTGTGAAACCATTATTGAAAATATACTCAGAAGTGTTACTTTCAACAAAGACTGATTGTGCCTCAGAGAGGCCAATCTTATCTAGGAACCAGCTGACCCTACAAGAGGGTGTGTACAAACCAGAGAGAGAGAGAGAGAAATGACTGGAGTTGATTAGGTCAATGACAGTCAAGCATATTACATAACTCAACATAAATTAAGTCACAAAAATTCTAAACTTCGACAAAGTCAAGTACTGTATAAGACCAAAACTTCAACAAGGTAGTATAAAAAAAATGAAGGAGGCTAAATGACCGCATTAACCACAAGTCTTAGGAAAGGTACCACAAGTCCAATAATAAATAAATCAAGGTGGGGAAGGTAGAACAAGTATTTAATAACTCAATCAGTAACAGGTAATAAAATAAACATATCGATCATATAACAATAAGTGAGTTATAGTTGAAGATCTCCACGTCAACATTAAACCAAAAATCAGATTTGAAGTGTGGGTGCAAATATAAACAATGGTCATAAAATAAGAAAAATATAAACAACGGTCATAACATAGGTGTGGGTAGTAGAATACCCATGACCCTTAGAAACAAGGGTATGCTCCAAATGTCGCCAAACAACCATAGGACTCTATAAGAGCAAAAATTCAACGACCAATCATAGCTCAATCAAGGTGGGGAAGGTACAACCAGTCATATCTCTCTCAAATGTACAGACGTTCCATATAACCTAAAAGTTCATCATCACAGTATAAGGAAGGGTGGTGGGATGCCAAATAAAAATATCCATCATTTCTCTCTATGCAATCCTGATAGCATCACATAACAGTTAAGTACCTTGTACTATAAAAAATAAAAGCCACCTGTTTAACCTTTAAATTTAGGAATATGGTCTACAAAAGAAAAATTTCATCACAATTACCATCCAAATTTCTGACTAGTGCCAAAGCAACAGTAAAAGATTTAATAACATAATTTTGATCTCTACCAACTTCAACACTCCTCTTTGGTCCCTGTGCTGAAGTTGGTCCTCGAGATGTAAAGTTAAGTACAGACCTCAAACAAGTTTACACAGTCCACATACTACCACAATTAAGCACACAGATGATGAAAGAAAGGTATGGTAACATAACAATTCTATAGCTGAATGATAAAACGGTACTATTTATGAATAGTGCTAAAGCAACAGTAAAACATTTTATAACATAATTTTCATCTCTTTCAGTAGCATGTCATAAAATAAACATATTTATCATATAACAATAAGAGAGGTATAGTTGAAGATCTCATTTAACCAAAAATCAGATCTGAAGTGTGGTACTATTTCTGAATAGTGCTAAAGCAACATTACAAGATTTTACAACATAAATTTTGATCTCTATCAACTTCAGCACTCCTCTGTGGTCCCTGTGCTAAAGTTGGTCCTAGAGATGTAAAGTTAAGTACAGACCTCAAATAGGTTTACGCAGTCCACATACTACAACAATTCAGCACACAGATGAAAGAAAGGTACAGTAACAAAACAATTCTACAGCTAAATGATAAAACGGTACTATTTATGAACAGTGCTAAAGCAACAATAAAATATTTTATAACATAATTTTCATCTCTTTCAGTAACGTGTAATAAATTAAACATATCGATCATATAATGATAACAGAGGTATAGTTGAAGATCTCCACGTCAACATTTGACCAAAAATCAGATCTGAAGTGTGGTACTATTTTTGAATAGTGCTAAAGCAACAGTACAAGATTTTACAACATAAATTTGATCTCTATCAACTTCAGCACTCCTCTCTGGTCCCTGTGCTGAAATTGGTCCTCGAGATGTAATGGGCAGTAATCAAATTATAAAGAGTGATGATGATCGAATTCATGATGAACATATCTAATATATCTAATATAAACAGAATCAATGTTTCAGGCTTGTGATGACATTTAAATTTAAAACTCAAATTCTAAGAAAATAAAATATATAAATGGGAAAATTCCTTAAGAGCATCAAATTAAAGATAAGTACCTCATAACTATACCAAATAAAATTTATCTATGTAGCATACTAACAATGTTTCTTACTAACAACATCGACATCCATCAAAATACAAATCATGAATTTATGTTGCATCTACTTTTTCATTGTTTTATGTTTCTTTGCATGTAAAAAACTTGCAAGTGGGGTATCACAATCATCCAATGGCGCAGTATTTACTGCGAGATCTCCTATTATTGTTTGTGTTTCCATGCCCTCATTTATGCCACTTCTTGTACATCGCTGAGCAAGGCGTGGAGGCAGTTCTGTAGGGGTGTGAACTAAAACAACGGAAATGAGCATATATGTATGACGTAGAACTATTATTGAAATAAATATTTTATTTTTTTAATTTAAATTACAATATTTATCTTTACCAGTCGCTGTAGATGTGACAATTGGGGTGTTAATTGGAGGTATAGTTGCTTCCTCTTGCAGTTCATGCTCCTAAGTTGCATGGCCTTTCATTGAAAGAAGAAAATTTATAAGTATACATCAGGAAATATATATATCTAATCACAGTAGATATTTCTATTTCCAAATCATACATACCATAATAGACACTATGCTCCACACTATCATGGGACATGTGCACCCCAACATAAACTGGTACTTGCTGTGTACCGCTAGATTCATTACTGCGGTTGCATTGTTGCTTAAAAACAAACATAAATTTTTAGTTATGGGTGATATAATCAGAAGTACTGAATAGACTATAATAGTATACTACCATTCGTGATATACCTGCATTTGCGTCATTGGGGAGATTGGAGTCTTCCCCAAGCTTTTCCGATATTCAACCACACTTTTAAAACCAAACTTGAAACCAAGCTTTAGGTCTTCCTCGGTGGCAGTAGCTTGGAACGTATTTCCCTACAATGCATGATAACACATTTTGAAATTTCTAGTATCAAAATCCGATATTTGTTCGGTATTGTTAAATAAATATTCCCAACAATTAATCATTTAATACTTACAATTCTTGCTCTTAGTTTTCTATAGCCACCTTGGCCCAGTCTATGTTGCTCGTGCTTTTCCATTCTATCCTTGGTTGCTTTGGAGGTGTCAGGTAGCCTATATATGAAAATTTTGAAAACCTTAGATATCAAAAATCTCACTTAAAACAAAAAAGAAAAAAATAATTGAGCTTATTTCAGTAAAAAGATGATATATGTTATACCTTGCTTTACCAGGCCGTGGCTGTTTTCCGTATCTTTTAAGCAAGTTATCCTTTGCATCATCTATGAGTTCCTTCCATTCTTTCTCTGGAACCATGGGAGGGTGCTCATGCTTGAGGTCAGCTTGCAATCTTTCCCTATATTGGGCCCTAGTATATTTCAAATTCTCACCTGCTAACCTTGCAACAGCCTTCTTGTTGAAAGTATTGCCGAACAAGTTGACCAGGTGGACCATCAATTCATCTCTCTTATTGCTATCTTGGCTATTCCACCGTGTGCGAATGGTGGGGCCAAACAGCTCCAAGGCTTTGTCATTCAAATTCCTATAGAATACATTGTTTCCTGCAAATTAAATATGTAATCCATTAATTTAAAATAATTTCAACGTATGACTATTTCAATTTCATGATTAAAATGAATAATTTAATTAATAAATACTAGCAATCTTTTGGATCTTGATAGGAACACAAGAGTCATCCACCATAAAGGTGAGATCGAGTGATCCAGGGCTTTTAACTCGTGCTGCTCTAGGAAAACTATCTCGGTTGTCTACAGTACGTTCATCTCTAGAGTCATGTGGAGTGATAGGCTCCATCTCATCATGCTGAGGCATAGCATCAGGCTCTGGCATGGCATCATGCTCTCTCTCATCAATGTCGTCATCAATGGATTCGAGGCCAACTGCAGGAGTGCTAAAAAGTTTCATTAGTACATTTATTCTTTTTTGCTTCATTGGACCATCACTGCTACCTATACCTGTCGGGGTAGGTTCTGTACTCACGGGTTTTAAAAACTCCTAAAAAAAATAAACTTTACTTTATCAGATCACTTGGAAAAATAAAAAAACATAATATCAGATATGAAATCACAACATAGCTTAAAAAATTTGTGAAGATGCCACTTACCCCATAAGATTGTATTTGATCTTGCAGCTCTAGAATCCTTGCCCTATCCTCCTATGTCAAGGGCTTTTTGCGAGCCAAGGCAAGCATTTCTATGTTTTCCTTTTTCAAGGTTGTTCTAAAAGTGTGTACTGGTTCAGTGGAATAGAAAAGTTCTTCCTCAAACCCCTCATCACCCAGATCTTGTGCATGTGACTAAATTCATCAAAAAATAAATTAAATTAAGCAATATTGATATTGTAATGAAGATTAAGTCACTATTATGCACTAACACTTACCTGGCGCAGTGTTATGACTAGTGAGTGTCCATGATGAATCGTCATTGTGGAAGCAGTAGGTTCCTTTCCATGGTCCTGAATGAACCAGTAATCCATCATAATGTCATAAAAATGAACAAGTAGTCCATCATAATCTTAGAAAAATGTGATTTTCAATAGTGGAAATTGAATGTTAACATACTAAATCGAAAAATTTAGTTATTTTACTAAACAATTACCTGACGGGACACAGAGTGTGACCTTCCATGCTCACCCTCGACCATGGTAGCAGTAGGTGCCTTTCCAATGGAGCCACACCGACACAATCAATCAATAAATAAACGTTTACCTCATACTAAATAATTGTAACATAAAGAAAAATGAGATATTGCATTAATATTAATTTTTACCTCAGAAGTGGAAGATACATGTTTTGCTCCATGGGCATGAGCAGACTCCTGCCACAATTTAATAAGCATGCTTTCATATGGAAATATTAACAATAAGCACTGAAAAAATGAATGCTAATAGCGAAAATCGGAACATCTTGTTGTTGTAGTCATATTTATTTACTATATTTAATATTTACCTAACGAGGCATAGTTTCTGATCTTCCACAGTCACCCTGGACCATGGAATAAGCATGTGCCTTTCCACTGTCGTCACCCTAAACAAACGTCAATAGTCAATAAATGCATCATAAACACAAATTAGATATTCATTGCAGTGTAATCACCATGTAATCACACGAAAATATTCATAATAAGCATGAATAAAGCGAATGACAATAGTGGAAATCGAATGTTAACAAACAAACAAACAAACAAAAACGAAACATTTAGTTATTGTAGTCATGTTTAGATACTACATTTAGCATTTACCTGATGAGGCATAGTTTCTGACAGTCCACAGTTCCCCTGGACCGTGGAAGTCACATCTATTCTATTTAAGTTGTAAGCGATCAACAACTCTTCACTTGCAAGTATTGTTTTTATTGCACATACAAATATACGATGATGTTCACGTACCTCGAATTCACAATTTGGTAGCTTATTTGTTGTCACTGGTCGTGTACTATTTATAAAGCCAGCAACGTTTCCAGACGCTTTTGGTCTCCCATCAATATACATAGTCACCCCTTTGTTTTTATTTTTTTCTGCCATTTGAATATAATTCGTGGCAACTCTGTATCTCCGCATACTTCGAGTATATTGGACCAAGATCAAACAATTATTGTATATGTATAGTGCTCCTACATACTCCATCAATTCAGTTAGAGTGCCATAGCGGACCTTTATTCCATCCATGGAAAATAGCCCCAATCCATGTAAGGATGAAGGAGCGATGCAATACATCCTCCCATTGATGAAGAAATCTGTGTCCACTTGAGGTAGCATATTAGGTACCCATCATTGCACTAGATGTTTATACCTATCACGTACCCACCCATTCAACCAGTGCATGGCAGGGTACATGATGCCAAATTCAGGGCTTTCCCATGATCTTAGCCTTCAACAGTTAGATTTATATAAATAAAATTATGATGCACAGCGAAATTAAGACATCCACACACATTACTCATGCATACAACATATCAACCGTTATTGAATTTCTATAGTGCAGAAGTAAATATGGAGGCATAAAAACACTTATCTTTATTTTTGCAACTGCCCAAGCAACTAGCTATGTCGCTACAACGTTCCACCCAGCCATAGGCTCTTCGACAGCTTATACTGAGTCCATCCGAAGGCCACCCCCGAGCTGGGGCATGATTCTCACAAGGGAAAGGGGACATTCAATCTCACACACAGTCCATTAGCCATTTTATTTTAGCCAAGCTAGTCTAACTGGGTTTATCAGGCTACACTTGCACCATGGATGCTTATTCCCAAGCTCAAGCCAGAACAAGGGATTACCCCTCACCCCTATCCATCATACTCTTCTCTCACACAGCATGCACAAACAGGGGCAGGGATAAACAGTAGGATTTACAATGAGATGGCCATGGGTTTTCCCAAAATGTTCCCAACCAAAAACGGATTATAGGATGGGGCAAACAACCACAGGGAGGAAAACGATTTCTTACCCAATATCTTAGCCTTCAACAGCCCAAAACGGTCTCTATTGAACCCCCCATTCGATTTCCCTTCCTCCCCACTGGTATACATCACAAAAACGCCCTTCTCTGTGGGGAGAATGAAGAAAAACGTAGTCCCCCTGCCTGGAAAACGCCCCCCGGTAGTTCTAACTCGTGAGGGAGGAAAAGGGATGGTTGCATAATCACTTAGGGAGCAATTTCGTGGCTCTATCTTCCCCAAGGAGACCAACACGATTTTCCATGAAGGGTGGCTTGCCCATACCCGATTTTGGACAGCCATACCTCTCCATTCCCAAGTCATTAACTCCCTCAACCCAATCTTGGGAGAAAATAAATGGTTGGGTACAAAAGTCAACATGGGTAGTTGAGGGTTTGATGGGTTCTCTCCTTGACACTTGGCTTGACTCTAGTGGCTCAAGGATTTGAATGTTTTCCCTCCCAATTCCTTGCGAAATCATGCCCCCATCTCTTTGTTGCATTGCATAGCTAGTTGTGGGTATTTTTATTAAAATGCATATTACATGATGTTGAAATTTCAATGTGCCTAGCACGCAAAGCATATGCATCAATAAATCGATGGCGGGGCCTTGGAATTGAGCTCCTCACCATGATTTCATACAATATTACATCGATTACATTTGAATGTAATGGGGTCAATAATGGGGACGTGACAATACCTCAATGGAAAATCAATGTCTCCTATGCTCTCAGCATCATAATTACACGACCCACCGTTGGCAATAAAATATTTCATGCGTCTATGAAATATTTTCCTTATCTTTTCTGATCTAGTTGATATAAAACCAGTAGATCTAGTACAACTCGTCTCACTTTCAACCTCTCCGATATCTTCATCATCACTTGAGGAAGATAGATATGATAGATACCTATTTGGTGGTACCTACTTGGCACTCAAATGCCCATGAGAAATTTTATTTTCAAAGACTATTTTCAGACATTATGTGTATATCTAAGTACACGTTTTATATACACATATATATATTTTTAAAATATATTTAAATTTAAAAGTATAGACATATAGATCCAATAAAATTTAGAAACTAGAACATTTACAAATATTCAATATAAATTAGAATCAAAACACATTATCTTGATTTGATTTGTCATACACATCCGAGCCTAATTTGCATATCAGACACAACACTTAGTGACTTAGGCATAACTCACGATAGCTGGAAAAGCACAAGCTGTGAAGCAAGAGAGATGAACGTTGAGGTGAAGATACCTATTCATAGATGCTCCCATGGTTTAATTTCCACAAATTTCTCTCTTAACTATTTATGGTAAATTCACTTGCTCCTAAAGCTGTAAAACAAGATGTGGATGGGTTTTCTAATGAAAAATAGGCTCCTGTAATAGCTAGCATAATGTACTTTCAGATTCAACCACACTTCTCTCTACTGCATGCATGGAAATCTTAGATAACGATTTAGGTAAACAACCCATTCACTCATATTTGAAGACTATAGCAGACTCACAAAATATCAGTATCTTAGGCCTGAATTCACACGGCAGTTAAAAGCATGCATTTATTCTTCCATCTGATGAAAAACAACACATGGATCTGCCCACCTTTCAATAGGGGTTTGTTGCAATGTTAGGTCTATTGGATATTTTTTTCCTAAAGATGACATTGATGTGTTTGTAGCAACATGGCATCGTATTTTGAATGCACCACTAGTAGATCCTTCATCATATTACAACATTACAGGGTATATTAAGATCTAAGATGGTGATTTTGCTACCTAAAATAATGTTGACCTATAGCATGATCTGTGCATTTGGTTAATGATATGATGGCAGCTGGAGGATAATATTGACAGTAAGCTCAGCATGATAAAGTTCCATCTCTTCAATAGAAAAATAATTTAAAAAAAAAATCAATAATTAATCCATCATTATCATGTGTAGTATGGAAGTCAAATGAATGGTTTTCAGACTACCCTATTGGCTATTTCTATTTCTAGTGTGAGGGTCGATCCAAATTGAATATCCCTGTAGATCTGTAACTACACCCATGGAGAGATAAAAATAAACTTTTCTCATATCAAATTTCAGTTCAAGGATTCAACAACTGGCTTTCCTCAAAGTAAGGGTCTGCTCTAAATTTGCAAGCAATGGTTGAATCCCTCTTTCCATGGTTATAATTGTCATTATTATTTTTCTTTGTGTGCAGTGGTCTTTCAGTATTTCCTTGTAAGTGTTCCACTATTCCCACATCGAAGGGAAATGGAACCTATTATGGGAACCTTGCAACAATTATGACTTTCAAAATTTTGAAATAAAGAGATTGGAGGTAAGAATTTTTGTGCACCACAAAATTTGATGGAACCAGAGGTTGGAACATAAGTGAATCTCTGAAGCATGTTATTGTTCTATTGAATTCCATATAACGTCAAAATACTAACCCTTGAAAACATCTAATTGACCAACTCAAAATTATTGCACATTTAGACCTAAATTACTAGGTTCTAATGGAATATGCTTTGAGATTTGGATATAAAAAAGGGTAAATGTAGAAAGGTCAAGTATGTCTAGTAGAAGACTTGACCATTTTCAAATCCCATTTTTAACTTTCCTTCATAGAATGGCTTATATTTTGGAAATTATGTAAAAAAAAGTGAAATTGGGGAAAATGGAAACTTTTGTAGACCTATAATTCATTGCTCATAATGAAATGGAGAAACTTGGAAATGTGGAAAGATGATAACCCTGGGACAATTCACCTCCCTTGCTGCAAATTCCATTGAAATAGCTTGTACAAGGATTAGTGTGTGTTAACCCTCATATTCCATGTATAATTTGAGATATCCATGAGGCATGATGAATCTCACATGGTAGCAAATTGGGTTTATGGAGGCATATTTGAAAGGGGTGTCTAAAAAAGAGGGTTAAATCTATATTTTGAGGACATTTAGCACCTTACAATGGGGTCTCTATCTCCATATGGATCCAATGTTAACAAGTGATATTATACTTCAATTTTTCACAAAATTAGAGTCATGTCCATGATCTACCTATGTATAAATTTTTCATGGTTAATTTTAAACCAAAGCTCCAAGCATGTAGTTGGAATCATTGGAAAGAAAAGAATTTCCACTATCATCATACATAGTTACCATGCCTCCCCCAAGCTTGAAAATGCATTTGTTGATTAGGAAGGGAATTTTCCTTTAATTGTGTTGCATGTTCAAAATTGCCAAAAATGGCCAAAATTAATTTTTGAATGCATCAAATTCATAAAAGAAGGAATCATCAAAATTTCGATTTTTTGCATCATGATACTTGTCACAAATTTTATGAGGATTGTGAGTCAAACTCGCCAAATAATGAGTTTAACTTGGGAGTCCATAGATGTTTGTTGGGAATCCATTGACACATCTAGGGAAAATGGGGCATCAAAGCAACAAGTTTTTTTGACGCGCAAGCTTTATACCAGTTAGGAGTAATTGTTACATTATCTTTTTTATCATATAAGGTATCTCAACACAATTTTATTCTCCATTCTTTGTTGTCCTTAGTTATTTAGGGCTAAATAACAACTATTTTTAGGGAATTTTACTATTTTGGAGTTATTATTTAGTTTTGCTTTTCTGCCTACTATTGGTTTTTCAAGGGTTTCAAGTCCAATTTTCAAGGTTTTTTCCTTTTTTTTTGTCCATTATTCCTCCCAAATAACATCAACCCCTCCTTGCCACAAAGTTCTTGATAGTGAAAATGTTGAGAAGGACTTTACTTGGATTCATTGTGAAAATATCCAACCCTAAGATCAAAATTCATTTTCTACAAAATAATTATAGCCACACAAAAGATGATTTACGGCCAAATACCTCTCATTTTGAAGTGCAATTTCAAAATTTGACAAGAAAAACTCAATTTATAATATAATTTATGCCCAAAATGATTCGATTTTGTTCAAAGAGTGTCGTCATGTTTTTCATTAAGTAATACAACCCCCATAAACTACAATGGGATTTGGATTTTCAATAAAGACAACTCATTTTCATATTTTATAGTAAAATAAACTCAAATGGTGGATTTATTTAGATTAGTTGCAAAAAATCAAACATAAAATGCCTTATCCCTAAATCCAAATGACCTCTTTTTGAGAAATTTGACAGAGTAATGGGGTTTAATAACAAGATGCTAACTAATTTTGGGGACATTGTGTGCTCTTGGCGACCTCTGCGACCCCTCTGCGTCCTTCTTGACCCCTTGGTTTCCTCCTTCACCTCATAACCCCTATGCGTCCTCGTTCACTTCCTTGCAGCAAACCTCTGGGCTCTGCGCTTGGTGAGGCAAGTGCAAATCAGTGAAAATGCAAATGTTGTGCATGTGCGGTAGGGGAGGTAACCTCTTGGAGTCCTCCTTCACCTCCTCATAGCAAACCTCAAGGCTCTGCACTTGGTGAGGCAAGTGAAAAATGGTGAAAATGCAAATGTTGTGCGTATGCGGGAGGGGAGGTAAGCTTCATATAAGGTAAGGTTCAAATGTTTGTTTTGTTTTATGTTTTTTTTAAATTTAAATTATTTTTTATTTTTTATTATTATTATTTTACTATGATTAATATTTATTTTTTATGTAATGTTTTTTTATTTGAAAAATAAATTTTAACTTAAAATGAAGAACCATGATGAGTAGAGAGTGGGGGTTGGTACTAGCTATATGGATCACACATGTTTCCAACAATTCATGAATGAACTATTCCATCTCATTTTTGTGTGTAATAGGATGTTGATATTGGTGCACATTGGTTGGTTGGAATCCTATAATAAATAGAATTACATAATCATGCTCCCCACATGAGAGTGGCAGTCTATGGGGAAGTTTGTAGACTTGTTGGTGTTTTGTTTGAAACCAACGACATGTCAATATGAAATCATTGGTAACATCCTCAGTAGGTGATATTTTCTTGAGGGGTGGAGAAATATGATATGGACATTGATGCTAATTATGTTGCACATTGCTTATGGAGAGGTCTCAAACCTTATATTGGACTCCTTGTGCCACCCATTGCATTGATTTCATGTTGGATCTAGTTTTCACGTGTGTTAAAGGGTGTAAACAAATTGAACAATGAATCAAAGGGGCGGCAATCTTATAGACAAAATGTACAACAACAAAGAGGATAAACAATAGTCATAAATAAGATAAATTTTGGGTGAATCTTCTTATCACCTGTGTGTACAATTAGCAACCTACAACATGGTACCTTAACTCTAATCTCTTTGCAACCTTTAAACAATAGTAAAAGAATAATTTTATAGGTTTGAGATTAATAACCAATAGCAAGTGTCTACCATATTCAGGATAATATGGTACATACCATGGTTTAATCCTAACAGAAGGAGTTATCGGAAGTGATTTACCACCCTATATTGACTCTAGAAACCCTCCCATACCGTCACTACATGTGTCTAGTATAACCATGCAAAACTCTAGTCCGTACAACCACCCATTGAAAAAAATTCAACGTTGGCCCCATTCGATACATTAATTATTCTATACATTATTCAAAATTAAGAAAAAAATATACTTTTCTTTACATTATACAAATCCACTAATTAGTAATTGAAATATCCCAAAAAATAACACATAAATCTTATAACTTGATTTTCTGTCTTGGTTAATCGACTCATGTTCGATTCAAACCATTACCACTACAACCTCGAGGAACACCCATGCTTCTGCACATGTAGAACATAAGATTAGAAAACTAATTTTCAAATATAACCAAGTTAATCAACACAATGAACATATGGTACATGAGTGCATTTACTTTAACCTATAAACATTGCGTACCTCAACTTTTCAACAGTTAAATATCATTCATCTTCTTCTTCATCCAACTCAACATATGTATCAGGATCTGGTTCTGAATAGATATTGATGAAAGGATCATTCAGATTGTCATCATCATCAAAGTCATCTTCACTAATATAGTCATCCATATCGTCAATGAGATCATCGTCTGCTACATTTGCATGATAAAACTCTTCAACTTCTTCATCTAACACATCGATTGCAGCCTGATCTGAATCATCATCATCTTCTTCTTCTCCCTGATTATCTTCATCATCTAGTACATGATTATACTTTACTGGTCTTCCTCTTGGATCGTAACGAACAACATATGACCAGCCTGCTTTACCTGGTACCTCGGAGTAGTAGACTTGCTCACATTGAATTGGAAGAGCATAAGGCTTTGTACCCGATTCAAATGTCCTTGTATTAACCATGGTAAATCCATTAGCATGCTCAATAATAGTTCTTTCAGGATCACGTTCATGCATCCGTAGCCTGTACCACTTCACCTCAAACAAAACTATTTTAAAGGAATTAAAATCACACTCAAGAATGTCCTCCAAATAGCCATAGTACCTATTCTCAATTTCTTCTGGATGTCTATCACTTCTAGAGGGAACATTGGTGACCTTAAACACTACAGTTATCCCACAATCCGAGGTTTTCCTATTATCATCCAACTTTTTGATACGAAATTTACGACCATTACACCACATAGCCTTGTGATGTTTCAACTGCAACATTGACAACATGTTACAAATACATTGTGAATTAATAAACGTCATATAGGAGTTAGTAAATATAATTGAAAACTTAAACAAACGAAATGTAATAATTGGAAAAATGGATTGAAGTAACTAGAAGAAATGTGGGTAAAAAAATTACTTGCCTTTTTATCTTTTAAACCATAGGCTAGATCAACTTCCCTTTGCGACATAAGGTAAGGAATTTGATGTCAAAGACGATGAGCTATTTTAATCATGTTACTGACCCCTTCCCATGATAACCGACCGAAGAATTCTTCACAATCTTTTATCCAATGCTCCATCCAATCAAGGTTGTTTGCAATGTATAAATGTAAAGCATCCCACACTTGACGAACTATATGATAAAAAAACAATTCAATTTCATAATTAATTAGATCATCATTAAAGGAACATAGTTTAATATAGTTGAAAATGCATAATTATTAAAAAGAGTTAAAAAACAGTATGATAATATAAAATTGGAAAAAATAAATGTGTAACATATTAATTCAACAACGTATAATAATAATTACCTTTCATAGTCCTCAATGTACCTCTCCCCAGTAGGACCTCCCCTTCAAATTTGTTGATGGAGTCGAGATGCCAAATGCAAGGCACATTCATATTTTCTGCTATTTTAGGTAGATATTCACTAATGTACACCATGCATTGATATACCATATATCCTTCAACCATAGAACTCTCGGGACGTGCTCTTTGTCTAACAAAATCCTTCAATGAATTCAACTGCCTCTCCACCATCCACATCGACCTTGTGTGTACTGGTCCACATAATTCAATCTCCTCAACTTGGTGTATGAGGTAGTGTTATTGTGCATTGAAAAATGCTGGAGGTAGATATTGTTGGATTTCACACATTAGTCGGGAAATTTCTCTCTTCCAATGCCTTATATCTTCTTTATGGATTTCTTTTGATGAAAGCCACCTACGAATAATGCAATAAAACAATATGTCAAGGAATATCTAATATTTGTGGGAAAAATATATTATATGTCAATAAGTTTTGCTACAGACCACAGACCAAGTACATTTTCCAAGTAAAACATTACTTGCCTCATGTATTTTCCAAGAACATAAATAACATGTTTTATGTTGTTGTCAAAGTCGTCTGGGAGAGACAAAGGTAGAACATACTGTATCAAAAAACACATAATTATTAATATTTATTTCTAGATAAGAGAATAAAATTAATAAAATAGTGCATATCGATAATGAAATATATTATAGACTAATGATTACCTTAATGAATGTATGCCAATCATGTGTTTTAACCCCTGCAAAATCACCTTTTTTCGTCAAGATATTCTTTATGTTTGACGAAAAACCCGTCGGAAATCTGATATTTTTGATAACCTCTCTTACAATATTGCTCTGTTGCTCCGTCAAGCACCAAGGAAGACTAATATTCTGTTGACGGCCATCGCCATTAGAATTAATTATCACACTTTGCAATGCGTGATTAGATTCTTGGATGTCACTACAAATCTTTCCAATTCTTTCTTTGTCAGTCCTTCCATCTAATATTCGCCATAACATTTCTGTTATGTTCTTCCCGATATGCATTGTGTCAAACAAATGAACTATTTGCAGGTGCTCGTAGTATGGCAATCTACTAAATTGAATCAGGTAAATTTTGAGTCCTCATGTGCCTTAATGGCATTCATGAAACATCAACAAAATCAAATTAAAACCAATTAATCAATAATGGTATAGCATATCGCGTTGAACATAATTCAATACAAAAAAACAAATTGGCATACCTTGACAGTTTCTATTATATTCCACCTTCCATAGGTGAGGTGTCATTCTTCGTGGTTTTTTTTCCATTCTCTTCTTTACCATTAATTTTTTCTTTGTCTGTAGTTCGATAACTATGGTTCTTAGGCAGAAAGTGCCTATACTCATCGAACACTTCCATTGCTAAACTCCTTGAATGAGGAGATTTTATCCTCGGACTGCAAAATGGACATGCAAATTTACCCTTGGTTTGAAGACCTACAAGATATATGAATTGGTGGAGCAAATTAGCATTACAATTTAAAATAATGCATGATATTATCAATAGATATATAAAATATTAAGGAACAAAAGAAAGTAACAACATACCACAAAAATGTGTTAACCTGGGAGCATCATGAATTGTAAATGCAAGTATTCCATGGAATTGAAATCGTCTTTGCTCGATTGGTATAGAAATATCATACATAGTGACGCCAACCCATAACTTCAACAACTCATCGATAAGAGGCTCAAGATATACGTTCATATCTTTAACTTGGTACTTGCCTAATTGGTCAAACATACATGATTAATTATATTTAGCGCCTATATGTCGTTATATATAAAAGACATAATTATCATGCACGAAACAAATCAATGAAATATTTATTGATCAGACTTTCAATTAAAAAAATACCTATTAATTAAATACCTGGAACAATCATTGCCGACATTGTGTGCTCTCTCTTGATCGACATCCAAGAAGGAAGGTTATTGTTTATAACAAAAACAGGCCACGTTGAGTAGGTAGAACGAAGTTCTCCAAATGGATTGACACCATCAGCTGCCAAAGAAAGTTTAACATTACGAGGACCTTCTTTAAAAATTGGCCACTTTTCTTCGATGTATCTCAATGCAGAACCATCTGCAGGCATTCGAAGAACATCATCACGACTTCTGTTCTTTGCAATGAAATCCATAAACTATGCTATACTTTGACACCTGAACAACCACTGGAAAAGTGAGATTATCGGAATATAACGAAGAACTTTTTGAGGCACCTTTTTGTCACTTTATCGGTTCGATACCTACTTGTTTGACATTGTGGGCATTCATTTTCTAATGCATATTGTCCAAAGTATATGATATGATCATTAGGACATGCATCAATAGCTTGATACTCCATACCAAATGCTTTCATGATGACATATATCCCTAAATATGTGCGTGGTAAAATATTTGAAGTTGGTAAAAGAAATTCACCTAACAATCTACAAAATTCAAAAGAATAAATCAATGAAAACAATATTAATCATCAATATCGCATCCAAACTTTACACATTAGATAACAATAGAAACAATATAGGAAAAAAGTCAACCCTTTCTATATATAGATATTGTGAACATGTAGACCAGAATAAAAAAAACAAATTACATACCTTAGTATCTATGTCATACGGGTGTTTGATAATCCATTCAAAACCTTCAAGTTCAATAACAACAATATAGCAGATAAAAGATTTGTTTTTGATCCTTCATAAAGAGGTTGACATGACTTCTCAAGTAGAGGATCAACATCATCACTATCATCCTGGTTGTCCTCATCCATTGGAGCAAATGTGTCTTGGATCAATCTATGTATATCATATTCCTTATTTGTGTCACTAATGTTATCTATATCCATTATATCATCATAAATAACTACTTGATCATCTTCAATATTCTGATGTAGAAGTTCGTCAGGTCGTGAATGAGTATTTCTGCTAGTACTTGGCAAATAACTCTCTGGAACGCGACATTTTGGGGGCATTGTCTATAAATTTACAAACAAAATGGAAAAATTAGTTTGTATAGAACATATAGTAAAAAAATAAGACATTTTACTAAAATTCATGCAAACATGATGAATATTACAGTGAATATATTAAAAATTGAACCCTAAAAATAGTCTTACCAGGGGACGATATTCATAACCCCCTTCGGCGTGCCCCTTCTCCCTATAATATCTTTCAGTTGTTTCTATTAAAAGTATTCTTTTTGCAAGCCCCTGCAATCAAAGCAAGGACAATAACATTTTCCATCTCCTCTCGCATCTAATGTAGCTCTAAACTAAGCAAGCTTCCTTGCATTTTCATTCATAGTGACAAATCCTTGTAGTGGTACAAGTAATTGTCTTACCTACACCATACAAATCAATAACTTGTCAATTACATTAGATATTATAAGTACATTTCTGAATATAGTATATTATAATCCAATATTTTCTATATTTATAAAGAAAAACATGAAGACTAAAGTAAATATGAATGGAAAGATGGTTATAAGTTGGTTGTGAGAAAGTGAATTGAGAATGGAAAGATGGTAAGTTAATATAATCTAACGTTTAATGTGAACACTTAGAGGGAGATTGTACCCATGAAGTGGTTGGAATTTTAAATAAATATTCTTTCCATATTTTTAGGAATGCATTGTATCAAGAGCACTAAAATTAGAAGTGGCTCTAGTTGGTTACTAAAAAAAATAGTAAATGTCAAATGTTAAGGAACCAAAAATATTGGAAAATTGATAACTACTTGTATAGTTTGAAGACCTGATCATATAGTTTGACCACCAAAGAGGGTAGGCTCTTAACCAATATTGTAGATGTATTTCACCCACATAACATGGGATATCACCTTGGGAAGCTCAAATTTGGTTGGAAACATTAACTAGTTTATTGACAAATATTGTGAAGTATCCATTAGGTAGTGAAGGGTGTGAGTCCATAATCATACTTTATACGTTCAAGGTAATAATATTGGTTCGAGGTACGATAGAGAAAATCAATGATGTTGAGAAGTGCACACAAGAGCTAAGAAATGAGTTGGTTAAAGTTCAACTATTGAAAATCCTCTATTTAGTCGATCCATTGCAATAGTTGAAGACTAGTAATTAGGTAAGTAGCAAATCTTGATGAGGTCAAGCCATAAAAAAATTGGATCCATATATACATTGAATATGCAAAGCAAAAAGAAGAAAGGATTGTAATAGATCCCAAGCATTATGTATGTCAAATGTTATATAGGACCGCAAACACACTAGAGATAGTACCAATTGCAAGAGAAAACATTTTCAAATATGCCATTTTCAAAACACAAGTTAACATGACCTAAGCCAAAAAAACAAGTTCTTGAAAAAAAATATAGCAAGTTAAATGAAAATGATAGCAAGTTCTTGAAAAAAATATTAGAAAGGAAAAAAAGCAAGTTAACATGACCTAAGCCAGCTCATTACTAAACAATATTAAAATCTAACCCTTATAAAAATATAGACAAAAAATTACACATTACTAACCTTGCAAGTTCAAAATCGGAGCTATGCAAAATATCCAAGCTCATACAATCACCCCGCAAGTCCAAAATCCGTGCTCAATGTGCCGTAAGAAAAGAAAATGTGAAAATCATGGTGACAGTGTGTAGTTTATATAGCTCGACATTCGTCCCTGTTGCCACGAAAACTGAAACCTAGATTTTTCATCCCTATATTGACGAATGTTTGTGGAACTTTAAAAAACGTGGATATTGCCACGATTTTTCCACCCTGACAAAAAAAAAGTCAAAAAAACATTTTTTTAACCCACGAATGTTGAAAACGTGGAAAATTTTCGTGGAACAATCTGCCCATATGTAGTAGTGAGAGTGTGGGAGGCACTCTATTTGATCACTTCATTATTCACTTCTACACTACTTGGAAAGTGGCGCACTAGTGGAGGAAGAGGGTCAGCTGCTAGGAGGACTATCTCTGTCTACTTGGGTTGTATCATTTCTCTTTCTATCTCTGAGGAAGTTGTGGGGTTTTTCACCTTTATGGTTTTCCCCAGTGAAACTATGTGTGCCTATTGTCTCATGTGATTGCTTGGTGTGATTGATATGCATTGTTGTACTTGATATGTTGTACATGTTATTCTCTCATTAAAGATCCTAGAGTATGTTGAATTAATGCTAAAAAATTAACATGGTATCAGAGCTAACCTAAGAAGAAGACACTGTGCAGTTGTGGAAGCTAGGGCTTCTTGTTTTTTGGGTTTCTCTCCATAGATCTTGAAAGGTAGTAGGGTAGATTGACTCTCCTCAGCAAGGCGCATCTTTCTATCCAATCAAAATTCAATTCTGATCACTTTCAGTTTTGGACCTAAAAATTAGGGATTCCACAAAAAGTGGCATTTCTGAACTCTGAGACCATGGCTGGATGCTCCTTGGAAAAATCGAAGTTTAGAGCTTTGGATTGAACTTTTTGGTTGGGTGAAGGTCCGAGAAAATCAAACCCTAGTTTGGGGTCCTCTCTAGTGAAGCCAGAAATTAGGGCTTCTGCAAAAGTTGGAATTTCTGAAATCTGAGACCATGGCTGGAAGATCCTCTTAAAAATCGAAGTTTAGAGACCAAGATCAAACTTTTTGGATGGATGAAGCTCCGGTAAAATCAAACCCTAATTCATGGTCCTCCCTAGTGAATCCATAAGTTTGAAAAGCAAATTTGAGGGGTGAAACTTTGCAGTTTTCAAATGCTGCGTATACCAGCTTGATGAACTCATCAAGGCACATCTTTCTATCCTTTCAGAAGTTTGAAATTGAAAGTTTGAATTTTTAGGGTTTCTCTAACAAACCCTAATCCAACTCCAGATCTAGATTTCTGCAAATCAAGTGGTAAGACCTAAATCTTTTCTATTTCATTTGAATTACTCTTTAAGATTTCTCACCACACCAAGCTTGAGGATAAGATTGAAGGAGTTGATAACTTCCGAGCATGGAAGTATAGGATTGGGTTAATTCTAGAAGAGAATGAGTTGGACACCTACATAAATGAAGGGGTTCCTGTCCCAGAGGGAGAAGAGATTAAGGCCTTACACAAGAGGAACTTTGTCAAGGCTAAGAGAATCATTATTGATTCTATAAAGGACCATCTCATACCCCATGTGTCTTCCCTAAAGACACCTAAGGATATGTTTGACTCCTTGACTAAGTTGTTTGAAGGAAAGAGCATAAATCGGAAGATGACTCTGCGAAACCAATTAAAAGGGGTAAAGCTTCATAATGGAGAGACCATTCAAAGGTCTCTCAAATCAAGGAACAACTTGAAGTTGTGGATGAAGTGGTGGAGAATGGAGAAATTGTCATGACCACTTTGAATGGCCTACCTAGGTCATGAGACTCCTTCATCCAAGGAATCTGTGCAAGAAAGAAGTTGATCTCTTTCAGTAGATTGTGGGAGGAATGTTCACAAGAAGAAGCTAGGCTTGTGGCCCAAGAAGAAAAATGAAGATCAAGCTCTCATAGCACATACCAAGAAGAGTAAGAAGGAGCTATCTCATAACAAGAGATCTTCACACCACCATCATCATAGAGATAAGAAGATCTGAGATGCTTTTTCCTCAGATTGTCCTAACAACAAAAGGAACAACAACAACTACTACTACAAGCAATCTGACAGGTATGACTTACAGGTATGTTTTGAAATCTGTTCATGATTAAGTTTATAATATGATTTTCTTGATGTTATTGAGTTTAGCAACAATCTTGTTTAATTTTTAGACTTGTCTTATCACCCTAGTAAAAGTATGAATGCATGATAGAAGACATTCATTGATTAGGGTTATGACACTTATGATTGTATTATGATTGTACTAATGCACTGTGGTGTTGTATGAAGAGAATGTTATCTGCTAACATGAAGGTACAAATCAAGTCCTAGATCAAGACCATAGTGACATGAAGACAAAGACTCATCCATAGTCATGGATTGCATAGAGGTATGTATAATTTGGTTCTACAATGGTTAACTTATGAGTTATGCAGGTCATTGAAGAGAACAAGAAAAAAATTGCTAGACATAACTAGCAAATATGATGCCTAGGTATGTTTTTCCTATATCAAGTTAGAATCCTACCCTATGTAAGGATCTTATACTTTTGTATGATTGATAATGATTACTCATGAAGTTACAAGTTTGAGTAATCTAGGGTTTATGAATATTATGTCTCTTACCTTGATTGATGATATGACTAACCAGAAGAGTTCTATGGTCAAATATGAATATGCATGAGTAAGAGAAGTCTTCCCTGAAACTTTGAATGCTAATGCTTATTATCTGTGTTTGAAATGATCATGACTATACTAATGAATGTATGATTATGTATGAGATCTTGAGTATGGCACAATCATGACACTACTGCACACTTAACCATGCATAGTGGTCCAGGATGAGTATGAGTTCAAAGACAGGTAAACTAGGAAGAAAAAATCAAGAGGGAGCACACTCCAATAATTCCTGCAAGGCAGCAAAGATTGAGAGGGAGTCCACCCAACAAACAAACAAACAAACAAAGATAAGTATTTGAATTATCATTGTTTAACTAATATTGTTCAATGATGTATATGCTTATGTTCGTAGACTTAGGTTGTGTATTATGCATATTAGAATAATTGCATTAATGAACAGTATACTACTAATATGCATGTAATGGGTAAGTGGCCTATGGCACTATACAACATTCCATTTCTACTTATCTAGAATGAAACCTCTTTGCTGACATGTTGGGAGTTGTGCACACTCTTAACAATGTTCTAGTAGAGATTGGAAGGCATTTAGAAAATTACAGGATATGGATAAATGTTGTATTAAAGCATTGGCTAAAATAAATTGCATGATTGTATGACATATTTCTTTATGTGTAAGAATTTGTACTAAAAACTATGAGATGTTTCTAATCATGCAATTTAACTTGTCTTATAGGAAAGATCGTATACCATCACCTACAAAAGAAGGACTACAACATTTGTTCCAGCAACAAAGCTATCTATTGAAGATATTGAAGAATCTAAACTTCCCAGGATTCGGGATACAGTAATGGAAGGATGCCATGATCGAGGAATACCAATCAATCATGAAGAATGATGTTTGGGATATGGTCCCAAGACCTGAAGGGAAGTCTGTTGTGACTTCTAAGTGGATCTATAAGATCAAGCATGCTGTAGATGATAGCATAGAGAAATATAAAGCGAGGTTTATAGCTCGTGGCTTCTCCGAGAAAGAGGGAATAGACTATGAAGAGTCTTTTTCTCTTGTATCCAGGTACACTTCCATCAGATCAGTACTTTCCTTGGCTGCAATGATGAAATGGAAGAAACACCAGATGGATGTCAAGATAGCCTTCTTGAATGGTGTAGTCCAGGAGGAAGTGTATGTGGAGCAGCCACTTGGTTTTGAGACACATGACAGGGAGTCATATGTGTGCAGATTGAAGAAAGCCTTGTATGGCGTGAAGCAAGCTCCTAGGACTTGGTATGGTAGGATAGACAGCTTTCTATCCAATTTGGGCTTTACTAAGAGTAAAGCAGATTCCAACCTTTACTACAAGGTTGAGGAAGGCAATCCAGTGATACTACTATTGTATGTGGATGACCTGTTTGTAACAAATGAGGATGAGTTGATTGCTGATACCAAGAGGAAGCTTGCTGCCGAGTTCAAGATGAAGGACTTTGGGATGATGCACTACTTTCTAGGCATGGAGGTGTGGCAGAGTGTAGATGGAATATTCCTTGGACAAGGGAAGTATGCAGTAGAGATCCTGAAGAGGTTCGGGATGATGGAATGCAAGGCCATGGCCACAACTATGGCATCAAACCTGAAGCTTCTGTGTGATGCTTCATATGAGTAGGTTGATGTCACTGTGTATCGTCAGATGATTGGGTGCTTGATGTACTTGATGAACACTAGACCAGATATTTGCTTTGCGGTGAACACATTGAGCCAGTTCCTGACGGATCCCAGAGGAGTTCACCTGGTTGTTGTAAAGCATATTCTGAGGTACCTAAAGGGTACAATTGATTATGGGCTCAAGTATGATGTGAATCAAAGGTTTAACCTACAGGTTTATGTTGATTCAGACTGGGTAGGCAGTGCTACAGATAGGAAGAGCACATATGGGTGTTGCTTCAGTATGGGATCAGGTGTGATCTCTTGGTTTAGTAGGAAGCAGTCCTACATAGCACTGAGTACAACCGAAGCAAAGTATGTTGTAGCTTGTTCGGCTAGTTGTGAGGCAGTATGGATTCAAAAGATACTATCTGAGTTATTTGATCTCTCGTTGATGCTACTGGTATCTTTTGTGACAACCAGAGTTGTGTGAAGCTGTCTGAGAACCCAGTGTTTCACAACAGGACGAAGCACATTGAGATCAAATATCACTATATCAGGGATATGGTGCAGAGAGGAGCAGTGAAGCTCCTGTATGTTGCGACGGATGAGCAGGTTGTAGATGTGTTGACAAAACCACTAGCCAGAGTGAAGTTTGAGTACTTTAGGGAGAGGCTTGCTGTTCTTCATATTGACGACACTTCGAGGAAGAAGTGATGGACACATTTGCAGGAGCCATTCCAAGCATGGTGAGAGGAGGATCCTTCCCATGGCTATGGATGTAAGCACTGGATGATGAGCATCAGGACGATGTTCCAGTTACTGCTTTGTATATGCATCATGTTGGATGCCTTGATCAGTTTGATCATGTATTTGTATATGCATCATGTTGGATGCTTTGATCAGTTTGATCATGTATTTGTATATGCATCATGTTAGATGCTTGATATGATCAGTTGGATCATGCATTTGTATATGCATCATGTTTGATGCTTGATATGATCAGGTGGATGATGTATTTGTATATGTATCAGGTGGATACATTGTATGATCAGATGGATCATGTATTTGTATAAGTATCAGGTGGATACATTGTATGATCAAGTGGATCATGTATTTGTATATGTATCAGGTGGATATATTGTATGATCAGATGGATCATGTATTTGTATATGTATCAGGTGGATACATTGTATGATCAAGTGGATCATGTATTTGTATATGTATTAGGTGGATACTTGTATGATCAGGTAGATCATGTATGATGATATGTATCAGGTGGATACACTGTATGATCAGGTAGATACATTGTATGATCAGGTGGATCATGTATGATGATATGTATCAGGTGTATACATTGTATGATCAAGTGGATCATGTATAATGATATGTATTAGGAAGATACATTGTATGCATCAGGTGGATGCATGGTATGACCAGGATGATCACAGACGACAAGCTTCAGGTTGTTGCTCCAGATGATATGCATCAGGTTGATGCTATGATGATGATCAGGATGATCATAGATGACGAGCTTCAGGATGTTGCTCCAGATGACATGCATCAGGATGATGCTATGATGATGACCAGGATGATCATAGATGACGAGCTTCAGGATGTTGCTCCAGATGACATACATTAGGATGATGCTATGATGATGATCAAGATGATCATAGATGACGAGCTTCAGGATGTTGCTCCAGATTACATGCATCAGGATGATGTAGTGATGATGATCGAGTTGATCATGTATACATCAGGATGATGTATGTTGAGTATCAAGATGATACTCTATGGCTGTGGACAAGTTGTGCAGGTAGCATAGAAAAGGTCCTTTAAAATTTGGACAGGTAGAGCGGTGTGCTCGTAACAGCCTGGGATGCTCTATCGAGCTCCAGATAGGTAAAGTGCCGAGTGGTGTGCTCGTAACATCCTAGGATGCTCTGAGTAGGTTTTTCTACGGTTTCGCATAGAAAATATCCTTTAAAATCTGGACAGGTAGAGTGGTGTGCTTATAACAGCCTGGGATGCTCTATCAAGATCCAGATAGGTAGAGCAGTGTGCTCGTAACATCCTAGGATGCTCTGAGTAGGTTTTGTGAAAGTTCACATAGAAAATATCCTTTAAAATCAGGACAGGTAGAGCGGTTTGCTCATAACAGCCTGGGATGCTCTATCGAGATATAGATAGGTAGAGCGATGTGCTCGTAACATCCTGGGATGCTCTTAGTAGATTTTGTGAAGGTCAACATGTAAAAGAACCTATAGTCTGCGCTAGGTTTTTTTGACGCATGTAATCAGTCCTAGGTTCCATAGTATGGCCACTGATGATGAAGACCTATAGGTGGTGGGCCTACATCTAGTATGAAAAAGGACTGGCTCTATAGAACTTCCTATGAAGAGTAGATTGGATATTGATTGAGATAGTAGCAGTAGTGACGATGACAATGATTTGAGGATGATTATTCGATGACGATGACCCAAAGAAGAAGACTTGTGCTAGAAGATCTGTGTCGAGAAATACCTTCCTAGTTAAGAGGGAGTGTTGATGTAACTGTAACTTTAGAATGTATTTCACCTATGTAGATTGTACTCCTATAGAGATGTTATTATTCCTCTATACAGAAGTGTCGTCATTTGTATTGACAAGTGTCGCAAGTGTCGCAACTTGCAAGTGATGGGTTATTAGACCACCAAGTGTGGGGTCGGCCCTAATTAGTATAACCATGGGTTATTAGACTGAGTTAGACAAGTTGGCCCTGCTAGGTTATTGGGAAGGTCAGGTCATGTATAAATAGAGTGCGGGAGGCACTCTATTTGATCACTTCATTATTCACTTCTACACTACTCGGAAAGTGGCACACTAGTGGAGGAGGAGGTTCAGCTGCTAGGAGGACTATCTCTGTGTACTTGGGTTGTATCATTTCTCTTTCTATCTCTAAGGAAGTTGTGGGGTTTTTCACCTTTATGGTTTTCCCCAGTGAAACTATGTGTGTCTATTGTCTCATGTGATTTCTTGGTGTGATTGATATGCATTGGTATACTTGATATGTTGTACATGTTATTCTCTCATTAAAGATCCTAGAGTATGTTGAATTAATGCTAAAAAATTAACAAGGTGAAAGTGAAGATCCTTGGAAATATTAAGGCAAAGAATACCATATGCTTCATCCAACTTGTTGAAGTGCTTGGATTTTTCAATGACTATATTGGGCTCAACTTTGAGGCCCATGGGGACTCTGTAGTACCCTCTTGAGCACAACATAATCTCCATGTCATTCTTCCATTCAAAATAATTGAAGCGAGTGAGTAGCTTTGAAGAAGAAGAATCCATCTCAATGATAGCGAATGCAATTTATGGAGATGATTAACCTGTAAATCACAATCAATACAAGAACAATAAGGTCGAACAATCCACCCTTTTAGAGTTGCATCACACCTAGGATTGGAGATCAAGCAAGCTTGAATGATCCAATGTATCAAATCCAGGAATTCTATGGAAAAATCAAGCTTCTGGAGTGGATTGGAGAGTATTTTTCAGCTTTGCATGCACATGAGCGAATGCACATGAGATTTTTCATGCCAAAACTTCAGTAATTTCGAGCAAATTCACTCAATTCTTCATGTAGAACACCTATAGAAGAGAGATCTTGTCCCTTCTATGGCTCTAATACCATGTAAAATTAGTCACAGCAGATCTATTGAACAAGTAAATCAATCACAATGATGTAAAACAAATTGGACTAAAAACTATGCAAGAGAGATGCATCAGTGCTCTATAATCCAGAATAGTAGAATTACAATACAATACTGTCACAATGAGTGAGAAATTCAAATTAGCCAAGGAGGTCATTCGAATATACTGCATGGCATAGCTTGGATCCAACTAGGAGTCCTCATCATCAATCAATGGTGGTCATCAATGCACAAGTAACTGTCAGCCAGGTGTCAAACTGAGTCTACTAAGTGTAATAAGTGTAACTAATGGTAATGGCACTAATGTAGGGAAGGAGGATCAGTGGAGGGCGCATGAGGATTTAACTGCACTCAAAATAGGTATTCAAGTCTCATCGGAGGTCAATCAGAGTGATAACAACAGTTAGGAGTTAGTCTAGCATCAAATCAAGGAAAGACAACTAACTAACTGAAGTGAACTGGACTAGTAGGTGAGAAAAGGCACCCCTCTCAGGTGGTAAGTGCATGATGGGCACACTAATAAATAGGAGGGCTAAATCTGAGTGGAAAGAATCTCCCAGGTGTTGGTAGACTAGGGACTAGGTGCTGGAGGCATCAAACTGGTGACTGGGAAGCATGCGGATGCATGCAATGCATGCATATGCATGCATGCATGCAAAGTACATACTGAATGATGAGATATCCTAACAGTTCATTGATTCAAGTATTCAATATTTCTGCACTTAAGGTTTTAAAGTTCAAAGCTCATCATATTTTATAAAAAATTAACATGGTATCAGAGTTTAGGGCATGAAGGAGTTATGTGATGAACCTGCAATAATTAATTAATGCAAATACATGAGATATCAGAAATAATAGAACTCAGAATCACTTTTATATTGATCATAGGCCACTTCGAGGGGGCAACCTCCTTTAAGAAAGCTCAATACAATTAACTTCACGGTGCCTTCATAGGCCTCAACACACACTTATATACTAAGTCTAGGCGCCAATACTATGGGTCAAAACCATGAGCCACTACAAAATATGGATCAACAATACTACGGGTGACTTACAAAGCATATGCGCCAACAACAATAACACAAACTATGGATCAACAAATACTATGGGATGACTTACAAAGCATATGCATCCAATAACAATATACTAACAAAGTAAAGACATGGGTTCCTAACAAGCTAATATTTTTCAAGCAAACTTGATCCTACAAAGATCCTAAGGAGTTAAGCACAATAATTGAGAGCCATGGCATCGATCTCTGTTCAACTGAAAGACCGTCTTGAGAGCACTTCGAAGGCGATGGTGTTGAACATATTCGAGGAACATGATTTGGATGGCTACATATCCACTGTGGTGGAGGAGCCTACATATAATGCAGGGCACATCAAATTCAATAATAACCAAGCTAAATCCAAATGGATAATCTATGATTCGGTAAACGACAATTTGATTTCCATTATCACTCCATTGAAGACCACAAAGGATTGTTTTAATACATTGATAAACCTATATGAGAATAAGGCCCTGAGTTAAAAGAGGGAATTGATCAATAATAATATTCAAAACCTAAATATGGATAAGGATGAGAAAACGGCCTCCTTCTTCATCAAGATCTCTTAGGTAAGAGATCAGCTTGCTAGTATTGGAGTAGTGGTGGATGAATATGATATTCTCCAAACCGCTATTGATGGTCTCCCATCCTCATGGTATACATTCTTGGCTGGAGTAAATGTCCAAGAGGTACAAACTAACTTTGAAATGTTGTGGAATGACTTCCTACAAGAGGAGGGGTGAATCCAGAGCAAGTCAGTGTGCATCAAATAAGAAAACCTTTGCCTCACGGAATGGATGAAGAAAGGCAAGAAGAAATTCTCTCAAAATAATTTTTCCCATCAAAGAAGAAGGTATACAACAAGGAATTTGAAAATTCAAAGGTTAGATGCTACAACTATGACAAGAAGGGCCATTATGCAAGGGAGTGAAAAGCAAAGAAAAAGGGAAAAGGAAGGTTTCGTGCTTCTACTTCTATAGAAGATGAAACTACTCAGAAGCATATTGCACACAAAGAAAATGATACAAGGAGGGAGTATTACCTAGTATCAGCACTTTCCGGATCCATCATCACAAGTGAGGACACATGGTTGGTTGAAAGTGGTGAACCAAACATATGACTGGTTATAAGAGTTCCATCACCAATCTCATGGAGAACAAAATTGAATGCAAGGTAGATTTGGGAGAGAACACAACCTATTTGATCCAAGGAGTTGGATCCACCTCCTTCCAGCTAAGTTAAGGAGATATTTTACATGTGGAGGAGATTCTTTATGTTCCAGGATTGAAGAAAAACCTCCTATCAGTTTCGGTTCTTGCAGACAAGGGATTATACGTTATCTTCATTGATAATCAAGCACTATTATAGCTGGAGAACAAAGAATTGAAATATGCAATAGTGATTGGAGTTAGAGAGGGAGGTCTCTACAAGGTACCCAGGAAGTACATTCAAGATATGGTTCACAAAAGTATCATTCCATGCGAGCTATGACATAGGAGGATTGGTCACCTCCACTACAAATCACTACCGGGATTACAACAAATGGTGAAAGGTATGCCCATATTTGATTTTAAGCATGATAATTTATGTAGGGGTTGTGTACTTGGGAAGAATGTTAAAAATAGTTTCTCTAGCAGTACTACTGGATCTAAAGGTATTTTAGATTTAATACATTCTGATGTATGTGGTCCCATGTCATCCCCTTCTCTTAGTGGCTATTTATATTATGTATTGTTTATAGATGAATTCTTTAGAAAGTCATGGATTTATTTCCTAAAGGGTAAGAGAAAAACTTTTAGCAACTTTTAGGAATTTAAAGCCCTAATTGAGAATTAGACACGAAAGCACATCTCTGCTTTCATATTTTAAAATGGAGGTGAATTTGATTCACGTGCATTTAATGACTTCTGTAGTGATGCATGAATTTATAGATAGCTAACCATAGCCTACAACCCTCAACAAATTGGGTTGCCGAAAGGAATAATAGAACCATATGTGACGTTGAAAAATCCATGTTGCATGATCAAGACCTATCTACCTCATTATGGGAAGAGGCCACTAGTTAAATAGTATATATCCAAAATAGAATTCCTCATGCCATTTTGGATGAGAAGACACCAGAAGAAGTGTTCACTAGTGAAAAACTGGATATTTCACACTTGAGGATCTTTGGGAGTCCTATATACATTCATGTGCCAAAAGAAAAGAGGACAAAGATGGAGCCATCAAGAAAGAAGGAAACCTTTGTTGGTTATAGTTAATCATCCAAATCCTACAAAATATATGTGTCAGGTGAAAGACACGTTGAGGTCAGTCGATATGTGACCTTCCATGAAGATGCAACATTCAAGTGATCGAAGGAGCTTTAGTATGATACATACACAGAGGAGCATGAGACTCATATGATGGAGGACCCAGGTACTGATTATCCCCGTTCAAATGTTCAAAGGGAGAATCCAGTAGAGTTCTCAGATTCACGATCTCTCGATGAACCAATATAACTAGTTGATGAACCTCCTGCCAAGAGGAGGTCTGCATGGTGTCGAGATGTAATACAAGATGTGGAGAGGTATGGATCACCATTAGGCTCTTCCAAAGAGAAAAAGAAACCTGTAAGATATTCAGGGTATGTTGCACAAATGAGTCACACCAATTATTAAGAGCCTTCCACCTATGAAGAAGTTGCAAAGCAACATGTAAATATGCAATGGTATAGGAATACAAGTCTATTTTTAAGAATGATGTTTGGGAATTTGTTCCTAAACCTGAAGGGAAATACATAGTTACTTCTAGATGGATTTACAATATCAAGCATGTCATGTCCCCTCTCATCGATATGGTGCAAGGAAGGGAACATGACTACCAATTTGGGCTTTTACAAAACCTCATCCCCATTCATCAAATTCATACAAACAAAACACATGTGTGCAGATGCATACTCAAATAAACACAACCGAATGATACATTATCCACACACATATCTATCATGCATTCAACATATAATCATAACAATATTCATATAATTAAAACATTGTAGAAGTAAAACACATAGAGAATACTTATCTTGATGATGAAGTTGTCCCAAGCAACTAGCTATGTAGCTGCAATGTTCCACCCAACCATAGGTCAGTTATGTTCATCAATATCTCAATGCAATTTCCACCCCCGAGATGGGCATGATTTCTACAGGGAAATGGAACCTACAACTAATGCACATCAAAATGAACACCACACATAAGCCAAGATAGTCCATAGTTGGGGTTTATCAAGCCAAAACTGAACCCTCTTCATTTATGGATGCTTACACTCAAACTCAATCCAAAACAATGGATACCCATAAATCAAACCACATCTTTCTCTCCCACACATAGCAAAACATGTATGTTGGGCATAGGGAAAACATTTATAACTATTGGATTTGCAAAACAACATTCCCATTGGCTCTCCCAATTGATGGCACACCCAAAATCGAACTGTGGGAAGGGAAATCGACCACAAGGAGAGCAAAATTGAGTTCCCAGCAGGTATATGGGACTTTAGAGTAAAACACAACCTCTATAGGCCCCCAAATCGTGACTCCCTTCCTCCTATATATCTTTCAACACAAAAATGACCTCCCAACTAGAGAAAAATGGAGGAAAACTCAGAAATTCGTTAGGGAAAACGCCCAGGTAGCTTCCAAACCGTGAGAGAGCCAAACCCGTCCATGAAGAATGGATTGGGGAGAAATTTCGTAGCCCTTTTCTTTCCCAAGAATCCAAACACGAATTTCCAAAAATGGTGGCTTTCCCATACCTGAATTTTGGACAACAATACCTCACCATTTCCCCAAATAATAAATATTTCAACCAACTCTCGGGAGAAATAAATGATTGGTTACAAAAGTCAACATGGGTATTTGATGGTTCATGGGTTCTCTCATTGACACTTGGCTTGATATTATTGGCTCCAAGGATTTGAATATTTCCCTCCCAATTCGTTGTAAAAATCATGCCCCCATACTCTTGTTGCACTGCATTACATTGCATAGCTAGTTGTGGGTATTTTATTAAAATGCATATTTACATGATATTTATGATTTCTATTGTGCCTGGATAGCACACAAACCATATGCATCAATTTTAACACTAAATCGATGGCGGTGCCTTGGCCTTGAGCTCCTAACCACTATTTCATATTGATATTACATCATTTACATGTTTGATGCAACATGGTCAAAATCAGGATATTAAAAAGCATATTGATGATGCTAGTATTGAAAAGTATAAATCCAAATTTGTTGCACGAGGTTTCTCTCAGAAATAAGGAATAGACTATAAGGATACATTCGCTCCTATCACTAGGTACACCACTATTCAAGATATGATCTCACTTGCATCAGTTCTAGGATGTAAGCATCACCAGATGGATGTGAATACAACCTTCCTCAATGGTGAGGTTGAGGAAGAGGTTTATATTTAACAACCTGAGGGGTTTGTGGTTCATGGGAAGGAATCCCATGTGTGTAAATTGAAGAAATCCTTGTATGGGCTTAAGCAAGCTCCCATATCTTGGTATTCGATAATTGATAGCTATCTTCAGATACTAGTCTTCTCTAAGAGAAAAGATGATCCAAATTTGTACTTCAAAGTAGTGAAGAACCAAGCATTGATATTGATTCTATATGTTGATAATTTATTCCCTACTGGAGAGGAACAACTGATTTCTTAGTGTAAGAGGGAGCTCACTTCTGAGTTCGAGATGAAAGACTTAGGTCTTATGCACTACTTCCTTGGCCTTGAGATTTGGCAAAGAAAAGATGAGATATTTCTTTCTCAAGGGAAGTACACTATTGATATATTGTGCAGGTTTGGCATGATGGATTGCGAATCCATGAGTACTAATGGTTTCCAATTTGAGGAAACTACATGAGTCAGATCCTGGATCAGATCCAGTGGACCCCACATTGTATAGACATCTTATTGGTTCATTGGTGTACTTGATACACTTGAGACCAGATATATGTTATGTTGTCAGTATTCGGAGTCAGTATGTCTGATTCGAGATACAAACATTGGGTTGATGCTAAGCATGTGCTTAGGTACCTTCGAAGTACGATTGTTTATGGACTTAGATATTACTCAAGTGGAGGCGTGTTGTGTTAATTTTTTAGCATCAATTCAATATGATCTAGGATATTTACTAAGAGAATAACATGTATAGCATATCAAGCATATCAATCACAACAAGCAATCACATGAGACAATAGACACACAGAGTTTCCTTGGGGAAAACCATAAAGGTGAAAAACCCCAATAACTTCCTCAGAGATAGATAGAGCAATGATACAAAACCCAAGCATAAGAGATAGTCTCCTAGCAGCAACTTCTCCTCTTCCACTAGTGCACCACTCTCCAATGAGAGTATAAGTGAGAATGTGAATGATCAAATAGAGTGCCTCCCACACTCTATTTATACTTGAATTGACTTGCCTAATAACCTTTACTAGGTTAGCCTCAACTTAACCACATAACATAATGCTGACAGAGCCTACCCCCAATAGGGTGGTCTAATAACCCATCAAGTACAAATTACAACACTTACAATATAAATGACGACACTTCCGTATAGAGGAATAATAACATCTCTATAGGAATACAATATACATATATGAAATACATTCTGAAGTTACAAATACATCAACACTCCCTCTTAACTAGGAAGGTATTTCTCGACACAGATCTGCAAGCACAAGTCTTCTTCTCTGGATCATCGTCATCGTCACGGCTGCTTCTATCTCAATCAATCTCTCAACTACTCATCATAGGAAGTTCTACAAAGCTAGTCCTTTTTCATACTGGATGTAGGCCCACCACCTGTAGGTCTTCATCATCAGTGGCCATATTGTGGAACCTAGGACTAATTACGTGCGTTAACAAAACCTAGTGCAAACTATAGGATCTTTTACATGTTGACCTTCACAAAACCTACTCGAAGCATCCCAGTATGTTATGAGCACACTGATCTACTTGTCCAGATCTCGATAGAGCATCCCAGGCTGTTACAAGCACACCGCTCTACCTGTCTAGATTTTAAAGGATCTTTTCTATGTGAACTTTTGCAAAACCTACTCAAAGCATCCCAGGATGTTACGAGCTCATTGCTCTACCTATATGGATCTCGATAGAGCATCCCAGGCTGTTACGAGCACACCACTCTACCTGTCCGGATTTTAAAGGATCTTTTCTATGCGAAACTGTAGCAAAACCTACTCAGAGCATCCCAGGATGTTATGAGCACACCACTCTACCTGTCTGGATCTCGATACAGAATCCCAGGCTGTTACAAGCACATCGCTCTACCTATCCGTATTTTAAAGGATCTTTTCTATGCTACCTACACAACCTATCCATGGCCACAGAGTATCAACCTGATACTCACCATACATCATCCTAATGTACATCATCACATGATCAACCTGATAATCATCATAGCATCATCCTGATGCATATCATCTAGAGCAACATCCTAAAGCTCGTCATCTGTGATCATCCTAATCATCATCATAGCATCATCCTGATGCATATCATCTGGAGCAACATCCTGAAGCTCATCGTCTATGATCATCCTGATCATCATCATAGCATCATCCTGATGCATATCATCTGGAGAAACATCCTGAAGCTCATCATCTGTGATCATCCTGATCAACATCATAGCATCATCTTGATGCATATCATCTGGAGCAACATCCTGAAGCTCGTCATCTGTGATCATCCTGATTAAACAATATATCCTTCTGATGCATACAAAGTATCTACCTGATACATATCATCATACATGATCCACTTGATCATATAATGCATCTACTTGATATATATAATGCATCCACCTGATACATACATAAGTACATGATCTACCTGATCATACAATGCATCCACCTGATACATACATAAGTACATGATCTACCTGATCATACAATGCATCCTCCTGATACATACATAAGTACATGATCTACCTGATCATACAATGCATCCGCCTGATACATACATAAGTACATGATCTACCTGATCATACAATGCATCTTCCTAATACATACATAAGTACATGATCTACCTGATCATACAATGCATCCACCTGATACATACATAAGTACATGATCTACCTAATCATACAATGCATCCACCTAATACATATATATAAATGCATGATCCACCTGATCATATCAAGCATCCAACATTATGCATATACAAATACATGATCAACCTGATCAAGGCATCCAACATGATGCATATACAAATACATGATCAAACTGATCAAAGCATCCAACATGATGCATATACAAATACATGATCAAACTGATCTAAGCATCCAACATGATGCATATACAAATACAGTAACTGGAGCATCATCCTGATGCTCATCATCTAGTGCTTACATCCACAGTCATGGGAAGGATCCTTCTCTCACCATGCTTGGAATGGCTCCTACAAATATTTCCATCACTTCTTCCTTGAAGTGTCATCAATATGAAGAACACTAAGCCTCTCTTTGAAGTATTCAAACTTCACTCTGGCTAGTGGTTTCGTCAACACATCTGCAACCTGCTCATCCGTCGCAACATACAGGAGCTTCACTGCTCCTCTCTGCACCATATCCCTGATATAGTGATATTTTATCTCAATGTGCTTCGACCTATCGTGGAACACCAAATTATCAGACAGCTTCACACAACTCTGGTTGTCACAAAAGATACCAGTAGCCTCCAATGAGAGATCAAATAACATAGATAGTAGCTTCCGAAGCCATACTGCCTCACAACTAGCCGAACAAGCTGCAACATATTCAGCCTTGGCTATACTCAGTGCTATGCAGGACTGCATCCTACTAAACCAAGAGATCACACCTGATGCCATACTGAAACAACACCCAAAAGTGCTCTTCCTATCTGCAGCACTGCCCGCCCAGTCCGAATCAACATAACCCTGTAGGCTAAACTTTTGATACGCATCATACTTGAGCCCATAATCAATTGTACCCTTCAGGTACCTTAGAATATACTTTACAACAACCAGGTGAACATTTTCCTGGATCCGTTAGGAACTGGCTCAATGTGTTCACCGCAAAGCAAATATCTAGTCTCGTGTTCGTCAAGTACATCAAGGACCCAATCATCTGACGATACACCGTGACATCAACCGGCTCAGATGAAGCATCACACAGAAACTTCAGGTTCGATGCCATAGGTGTGGCCATGGCCTTGCAATCCATCATCCCGAACCACTTTAGGATCTCTACTGCAAACTTCCCTTATCCAAGGAATATTCCATCTGCACTCTGCCACACCTCCATATCTAGAAAGTAATGTATCACACCCAAGTCCTTCAACTCGAACTTGGCAGCAAGCTTCCTCTTCATGTCGACAATCAATCTATCCTCACCTGTAACAAACAAGTCATCCACATATAATAGTAGTATCACTGGATTTCCTTCCTCAACCTTGTAGTAAAGGTTGGAATCCGCTTTACTCTTAGTAAATCCCAAACTGGATAGAAAGCTATCTATCCTACCATACCAAGTCCTAGGAGCTTGCTTCAAGCCATACAAGGCTTTCTTCAATCTGCACACATATGAATCTTTGTCATGTGTCTCAAAACCAAGTGATTGCTCCACATACACTTCCTCTTCAACTACACCATTCAAGAAGACTGTCTTGACATCCATCTGGTGTATCTTCCATTTCATCACTGTAGCTAGGGAAAGTACTGATCTGATGGAAGTGTACCTGGCTACAGTAGCAAAAGTCTCTTCATAGTCTATTCCCACTTTCTGGGAGAAGCCACAAGCTACAATCCTCGCTTTGTATTTCTCTATGCTGCCATCTGCAGTATACTTGATCTTATAGATCCACTTGGAAGTCACCACAAACTTCCCATCTGGTCTTGGGACTACATCCCAAACATTATTCTTCATGATCGACTGGTACTCTTCGATCATTACTTCATCCCAGATCCTGGGAACTTTAGTTTCTTCAATAGATAGCTTTGTTGATGGAGTAAATGTTGTAGTCCTTCTTTTGTAGGTGATGGTATATGATCTTTCCTACAAGACAAGTTAAATTGCATGATTAGAAACATCTCATAGTTTTCAGAACAAATTCTTACACATAAAGAAATATGTCATACAGTCATGCAATTAATTTAGCCAATGCTTCAATACAACATTTATCCATATCCTATAACTTTCTAGATGCCTTCCAATCTCTACCAGAACATTGTTAAGAGTGTGCACAACTCCCAACATGTCAGCAAAGAGGTTTCATTCTAGATAAGTAGCAATGGAATGTTGTACAGTGCCAAAGGCCACTTACCTATTACATGCATATTAGTGGTATACTGTTCATTAATTCAATTATTCTAATATGCATGATACACAACCTAAGTCTAGGAACATAAGTATATACATCATTGAACAATATTATTTAAATAAACAAATATACGAGAAATGACAATTCAAATACTTATCTTTGTTTGTTTGTTGGGTGGACTCCCTCTCAATCTTTGCTTCCTTGCCGGAACTACTGGAGTGTGCTCCCTCTTGATCTTTGCTTCCTGGATTACCTGTCCTTGAACTTATATCCATCCTTGATCACTATGCATGCTTACTAGTATCAATATTGTGTTATCCTCGAGATCTCATACATAATCATACTTTCATTAGTATAATCTTAATACTATCAAAACACAATAATCTTAAGCATGTATAGTCATGATCATTTCAAACATAGATAATAAGCATTAGCATTCAAAGTTTCAGGGAAGATTTCTCTTACTCATGCATATTCATATTTGACCATAGAACTCTTCTGGTTAGTCATATCATCAATCAAGGTAAGAGACATAATATGCATAAACCCTACATTACTCAAACTTGTAACTTCATGAATAATCATTATCAATCATACAAAAGTATAAGATCCTTACATAGGCTAGGATTCTAACTTGATATAGGAAAAACATACCTAGTCATCATATTTGCTAGTTATGTCTAGCAATGTTTTTCTTGTTCTCTTCAATAACCTGCATAACTCATAAGTTAACCATTGTAGAACCAAATTATACATACCTCTATGTGATCCATGACTATGGATGATTCTTTGTCTTCATGTCACTATGGTCTTGATTTAGGACTTGATTTGTACCTTCATGTTAGCGGATAACATTCTCCTCATACAACACCATAGTGCATTAGTACAATCATAATTGTCATAACCCTAATCAATGAATGTCTTATATCATGCATTCATACTTTTACTAGGGTGATAAGACAAGTCTAAAATTAAACAAGATTGTTACTAAACTCAATAATACGAAGACAATCATATTATAAACTTAATCATGAACAGATTTCAAAACATGCCTATAAGTCATACCTGTCAGATTGCTTGTAGTAGTAGTAGTAGTTGTTGTTCCTTTTATTCTTAGGACAATATGAGGAAAAGTGTCATCTTCTTGGTATGTGTTGTGAGAGCTTGATCTTCATTCCCCATCTTTTCTTCTCGAGCTACAATCCAAGATTCTTCCTGAGAGCATTCTTCTGACAGCCTACTGAATGAGATAAGTTTCTTCCTAGCACAAATACCTTGGATGAAGGAATCCCATGATCTATGAAGGCCATTAAGAGTGGTCATTACCACTTATCCATTCTCTATATCTTCTCCCATAGCTTCAAGTTGTTATTTTATCTGGGAGACCCTTGAGAAATAAGACTGCATGGTCTTCGCATTCTGGATCTTGATATTCTTCAATTGATTCCTCAAGGTCATCTTTCGATTTATATTCTTCCCTTCAAATAGCTTGGTCAAGGAATCAAACATCTCCTTAGCTGTCTTCAGAGATGACACATGTGGTATGAGATGGTATTTGATAGAATCAACAATGATCCTCTTATCCTTGACCAAGTTCCTCTTGTGTAAGACCTTAGTCTCTTCTCCCTCTAGGACAGGAACCCCTTCACTTATGTAGGTGTCTAATCACTCTCTTCTAGAATTAACCCAGTCCTATACTTCCATGCTCAGAAGTTATCAGCCCCTTCAAGCTTATCCTCAAGCTTGGTGTGGTGAGACATCTTAAAGAGTACTTCAAATGGAAATAGAAAAGATTTAGGTCTTACCACTTGATTTGCAGAAATCTGGATCTGGAGCTAGATTAGGGTTGTCAAAGAAACCCTAGAAATTCAAACTTTGAATTTCAAACTTCTGAAAAGATAGAAAGATGTGCCTTGATGATCTAATCAAGCTTGTATACTCAAAATTTGAAAACTGCAAAGTTTCACCCCTTAAATTTGCTTTTCAAACTTCCAGATTCATTGGGAGGACCCTGAATTAGGGTTTGATTTTCCCGGAGCTTCACCCATACAAAAAGTCTGATCTTGGTCTCTAAACTTCGATTGTTTAGAGAAGCTTCCAGCCATGGTCTCAGATTTAAGAAATTCCAACTTTTGCAGAAACCCTAATTTTCGGCTTCACTGGACAGGACCCCAAACTAGGGTTTGATTTTCCTGGAGCTTCGCCCATCCAAAAAGTTCGATCTTGGTCTCTAAACTTCGATTTTTCAGAGGAGCTTCTAGCCATGGTTTTAGATTTCAGAAATTCCTATTTTTTGTGGAAACCCTAATTTTTAGGGCCAAAAATGAAAGTGCCCAGAATTGGATTCTGATTGGACAGAAAGATGCGCCTTGCTGAGTAGATTCAACCTACCCTACTTCCTTTCCAAAATCTATGGAGAGAAACCCAGAAACAAGAAGCCCTAGCTTCCACAACTGCATAGTGTCTTCTTCTCAGGTTAGCTCTGATACCATGTTAATTTTTGAACATCAATTCAATATTATCTAGGATCTTTACTGAGAAAATAACATGTACAACATATCAAGCATATCAATCACAACAAGCAATCACATGAGGCAATAGACACACAGAGTTTCCTTGGGGAAAACCATGAAGGTGGAAAACCCCAATAACTTCCTCAGAGATAGATAGAGCAATGATACAAAACCCAAGCATAAGAGATAGTCTCCTAGCAGCAGCTTCTCCTCCTCCACTAGTGCGCCACCCTCCAATGAGAGTATAAGTGAGAATGTGAATGATCAAATAGAGTGCCTCCCAGACTCTATTTATACTTGACTTGACTTGCCTAATAACCTTTACTAGGTCGGCCTCAACTTAACCACATAACATAATGTTGACAGGGCCGACCCCCAATAGGGTGGTCTAATAACCCATCAATTATAAAATACGACACTTACAATATAAATGACGACACTTACGTATAGAGGAATAATAACATCTCTATAGGAATACAATATACATATATGAAATACATTTCGAAGTTACAAATACATCAACACTCTGAGAGTAATATAATATGATCACAGCATCTGACAAATATTCTAAGTATAATATGATATGATAGATAATTAAAGTTAGCACATATTAACCATGCAAATAAGACAAGAGATAAAGATCAAATGTGATAAGATATGAGAGAATTCGAATTGCACATAAAAGAATTAATGAAGAGAGAATTTGAATTATTAAACTTCAATGAAGACTTCAGTAAATCAAAGGAGAACTCAAATTGATCACTACAGTGATTTTAACAAGAAAGAATCAGTTAAAGAGACTTAACTAAGTGATAACAAAGAAGATCTAGTTAACTAAGTGTTATTGCATGACGACACTTATGTTAAACTAAAAGACAACACTTGAGTTGTGACACTTGCATGACGACACTTAAGTTATCCACCTAACTAAGTGGGAAAGCTTTCAGTTAAGGGGTGAGCTCATCCTAAGACTCGGTTCAGTGAGTTAATGCAGTGCATGAGAAGCGGGCACTCTTCTTCATGCACAATTGATACATCCATATGGAGGGTGAGTTCATCATGAAGTCAAAAGATAAAAATAGAAGCTGATGCATGTGAAGAATATATAAATATGTTATATAAGATTGATGAATTCAATGTGAAATGAACTCTCTTCTCCCTTGAAGGAAAGGCACCTCTCTTTGTGCAGGATATTATTCTGAGTCTTTGTTATTTATATTTATCTTGCTCTATAATTGCAAGGTGCTTGACGTAAAATACATCTCTTCTATCTATCAATATACTCTGAAGATTTATTGTGGTTTTTCATCCTCATTTTTTTGAGGGTTTTCCCCAGGGTACATATTGTGTTATGGTTGAATGTTTCATGTGATTGAATGGTTCATTGGTTCAAGTATTCAGTATTTACACACTTAAATTTTTAAAGTTCAAATCTCATCATATTTGCTCAAAAATTAACAATAGGAAACGCTAATGAAATTAATTAATAGAATGGGAAATGTGGCCAACAATCCCAAGAACAATGTGATACCATTGGAACAAACCTATCTAAAGGGACAACAAGGAAAATCATGATAGTATAAGAAAATATATAGGTTTGGTAGTGCTAGTATGAAACATTCATAGCACAATTAGAAGAGGATGCAAATAAAATACAATGAAATCACATTAAGTTACCAACAAAAAAAAGAGCAAGCATGGATTGACCAATCAAGGAGTTTGGTCAAACAATATGAAATTTTGATACAAAATATAACAAAAATGCTACAACTAGCGGCATTAAAAGGGAAACAAACACGTTCATCAACGAAAAAACTTGACATTGGGATGACCATTTCAATAATTCACTTCCACAATGGGATATCGAAGGATACCAAGGGGTATTTGAACAGAATTTAGGAACCAATTGGAATAGAAATATAAGGCCATAGGCCAAACAAGTTCCAAGTTGTACCAAAGGAAAACAACACCCACTAGCTTAACCTCAAGTTTGGGAATAAGACCACTTAATTCAATCCTAATAGACCAACTGTTCCCAAGTTTTCAAAATGAGGGTGTTCTATTCTAATTCTCTGGAAAATTAAATAATTTTGTAGTTATATGAGGATTCCCATAGTAGAGAAACAATTATAAAATCCATGGTCTTTCAAAAAGGAAATGAAATCAAGAGGTGAACATACAAGGGTGGAGACTACATTTAATGTTAAACAAGGTGTGATCAAAACCACAACCAATATATTAACCACCTCAACATAGCCTTAATTACAAATATGTACCACAAACTATCTAAGCACTACCACCATCACTCAAAATTGATAGGGGAATCTCAAGAACATTTTGAAGTTTCCCACCAACTATTCAAACAAAAACTTTAGGATCTACAAGTTGAAGCATGAGACAAGGACCAAATGATAAGGAAGTTAAAAGAAATCTCTGGGAATAAACTTCAAAAAGATCAAAAGGAATTTTTAACCTCACAAGTTGAGATTGGAATATACATACAAGAATATGTATGAGACATGACAAAGAATTCAACATGGTACACCAGGAAATCTGCCGACACAGCATACATAATAGTAAAAGGGTCACAATGAAGTTATATTCAACATGAATTTCCCAAGCTAAATATACAACCTAACAACTAAGTTATGGAAAGCAAGTGCAAAAAGATAGGAATTCAAACAAATCATTAAGGGCCATATGAATCTACAAGGGAAACAATTCCAACTATTGGAGTTCCATAGGAAACCGCACCTAGTCAAACCTAACAAGTAATTGTAAATTTTGATGTGGAGTCACAACTATTACAATGTAGACTCATGAATTGAGTTTATTAGAAAATATCTAGAAACAAACATAGTAGATATGGAATATTCTCTTGGGGAGGTATCTTCAATACATAATCAAATGGGTTTTATACTACTAGTGGATAATGAAGGAAATGTTGCTTACAACTACAAGAAATGTCCAAATATGAAACCAATGGAGCCAATTATTTTATCTTCCAATTATTGCTGCAAGAAACCTCAACTTCAAGACACATGTTGGGTTGACAAGTATATACAAGTGTGGGATGAAAGACTAGTATTTAGTAGACAAGGTTATGAGAAACTTGTAGAATACATGATGAACTAAAGAAACTCAAGGCCTACTATCTATAATACTATAACCTCAAATATTATATGTTAATTTTTTTTCCTTAACCTATGATCATTGGTAATATAGAAACTATAATCTCTTTCCTTAAGAATAAACTAAGCTCTTCTTTTGGCAATGGGTTTTCCTTCCTATCACTCAAGTTTTTTCCATCTATGAATAAGGTGTTTTTTATTATGTTTTGTTTATAGTTAAAATAAGTCTTTACATTTCATGAATGCATTGAATATATAACATTGTTATGTTTTATATAATTTTATTTATTAATAGGTTTTTTTTACATTATTATATTTGAAATATTATGGCCTACTTGGTTGGGGAGGTATTGTAGTGTATTTTATAGATTGAGTCATTTTCAAACCCCACAGTGCACTACAATTGGGTGGTAGGGAGGTTTGGAATAGAGAAGATAGTGGTCGTGATGCATCAATTCTTCTATTGAAAAAATATTTAATAATATGTTAATAGGTGTGTGCATTACATGTGCCATCACCAAACTTGCAATCAATTAGAAGCAAGGATTGTGCACTCCTCTTCCCACGTTATTTAAGCCTTGGGAATTAGACTCTATATATTTTATCTCGGGTCTAACTTGAACCAAGCATGATTACAATTCTATTTTTTTTATTCTTGAGTGTTCTCAAAGAAGGAAATTTCGGCACACTTTAAAAAGAGTATTTGAAAAAAACACTATAAGGCTTTTCTTTGAGCATGTTGGGGTTCATTTTGGGTTTTCAAATACCATTTTACCCCCAAGCACCTTTTGGTCCATCCTTTGGTCCATGATGGACATTAAGCGAGCCAAAACAATTTATGAAAACATGATCTGGAGGTAATCAAAAGATGATGAAAACATGATCTGGAGGTATTCAAAAGCTGATGAAAACATTGAGGTAGTCATAATCATTATACATATCCTCAAAATTTTCAACTCCAAGCATTCAAAAATGTGGGATGCAATCCTTCCTTATTAATTTTAATAAAACAACAACATAATTCTTCATAGTTATACTAGCCACAACCTTTTCCAATGTGCCTATGGTTCCAACCATTGGCCTTTTTTGGTGTATAATTTTCCATTGAATCAATGTAGGAAGAGCCCTCCGATGCTCAAAATGAGGTATACAAATCCACCAATTTTTTGAATGGATCCAACCCATCCAAAAACAAGTTCATGATATTCTCCAGAGAGACAACATCAAGTACAAGAAGTGACATGATACATATCAAGTTCCACAAAATTTCTAGGCCGAGGACAAGTTATGGTTTCATTTACGTAAAGAGTGGCCCATATCCTCCACAAGAAGTTTATACCACTTGAATATAGGCCTTACACTATCAAAAATTTTGTGGTTGATAATAATCCTGAATTAAATATTTCACCGTTTTGGCTTGCACACTGCCTTTAATGTGGAACTACTTAGATCATGATTTTGACCTGTCAATCATATTATCTTATATTGATGTGAATTTTGGTTTGTTGCACATGTCTTGAGATATGTGGACCAAAATTGAGCAAATAAAGAATTGTTTAATATTTATAATTTTAAAATTAAAATCAATGCACTCGTTGGGCCCCTTGTTTTGAACATGTTGCAGCTAGAGGGAAGGATAACGGTGGCATAGAGTCAATATATAAAAAAGATAGGATTCCTACCACTCAGATTGAATATTGCTAGTAGAATTAAAGATTATTATTCATCGAGGGAGACAAGAACCACAAAAGTAGGTAGGATTCTAGGTGACCAAGGAGTTTAGTGGAAAAAGAGTTAAGACACTTGGTTGGAGTTTAGTGGAAAAAGTGATATAAATTGGTTCATAAATAAGGAATTAAAAGTATACTAATCGTTTCTTGAGTTTGAATGTAAATTCATGCCTCAGGGTGCATGAATATAAATGTGAAGGCCTCGGCCCATCAAAGGGTTGATTTACTTGTTGGTGCTTGGTATTGTTCATGTATGTTAATCACATGTTGATTAATTGGTTGCTATATGAGTTATTAGTTGTGTTCTTGTTTTGGTCTCATAATCAAAGATTATAATGATGTAATGATGTATTGGGTTTTTTGAAAATGAATGGAATGAGACCCCCTTTAAAATTTTGGTTGTCTATACATTGTATGGTGATGATGTGTTTTAGTATAATTTATTATCTATGATGTTGGATAACAATAATATGGTTATATAGTTGTTGTTTTCTTAGGTTAAGATGATGGTTCTTGTTATGATCATGCTAAATCTTTGAATAAATAGAGAATGGTTTTATTTTGAGGGCTATTATATGCTTTCATAATACCTAATTTTGAAGTATTAGTACAAGGATGGGTGTTCATTGAATAAATCATCTTGTATGAGCCTTGTACAAACATAAGTCTCGAAACATTTCATTGAGTGAGACCTTCTCCTTCATGGGGATTGAGAATGTTAACAACTAGATAATAGCGTAACCCCTTTGTTGGAAACCAATGTAGACCTTAGTCTAAAATTGAGCCAAAAATAAACTATCCTATCATATTCATAGAAGTTGGCCTTGTTTCCATTGATGGTATGGCTATGACCAAGTACCTAATGTACAATAAAAAAATGACGCTTATTAATATTGCTTCAAACTAAAGTGAAAGTCACATGTCACTTAATAGGGGTTGAAATAAATATGCCATGTCTTATCTAAAGCATTGGAGAGTAGAGGAGATCACGCTATAGAATCTTGGTACCATTAAAAATTCCATCAAATCTGGATTTAAGGAGAAAATTTAGTGCAATAAAGAAATATAATATAAGTGAAAATTAATATACTATAAAGAGGCCACTAACCCCAATCTAGAAGATCAAAAGTATCTTTATGTTATAGGTAGTTGAAGTAAGAAACTCAACATTTCTAATGATAAGAACATACACTCACAAGCTACATAGTGAAATATGGTGGTGGACTTATTTGAAATGGATCAATGTATAATTTTTCACCTATTTGGAGATTTTCACGTCAGAATATTGTATGAAATGGCTTGTAGGTCCCATTTAAGAGGCGGGTCTTACTTTTAGATTTGGGGTCAAAAAGCCGTCTAAAACCTTCTAAGGCCATTTTTAGGTTTTAAACATCAGTTTTCAAGCAAAAAAACAATTGTAAGGTTCTATTTGCATTATACACACTAATACCATTCCAAAGATGCAATATTTGCTTCAAGTAGAGTCCATATGAAGAAGATATGCCTCCCGCAAGTTGACCTATCTAGTTGACCACCATGGTACTGAGTGGCTTGCACGTAAGTTCTCATTTCTCGCACATGTGGATCTAGTCCCGTGTGAACTTTCAAGAATATTATAGAAGGTCAAAAACCCTAACCATAATAAGGATTTGTGGCATTCAAAAACCCTAAAATTAACCCTAGACGACGATCGAGCTACGTTAAATACCAGGTCGTCATGAGAAGAAGGGGGTTCCAATATTTTGATGTATTATATTGTTACATAGTTGAGAAAATAGCACTAAGAGTGGATATTAGAGCATAAAAGAGGAGATATGAGATCCTGTAGAATCCATTATGGCTATAGATTTGTAGGTAACTCCATAGAGAGTACCATTTCCTTTGTATATGCATTATGATATGAAGGGGAAAACATAGTCCTCATTTGTGGTTGGGTTTTTCCCCATAGCAGGTTTTCCTAGGGTATATATTATGTTATTGTGTGGATTGTGTGCTTATTTTCTCTAGTTATTTATCTTTTCATTCCATTGTATTCATAGTAGTAAGATATGTTATGACGAATTGATCCAGTGGAGTATCCACGACAATTTACAGATCATATTGGTATCAATGCAGTTTTAATTTGGTTTTTGTGGGTAATCGTAGGATCCAGTAGTTGCTAAAAAAAAAGTCTACAAACCTTAGATGCGAAGGATGAGTTTGTTCAAGGAGCTAAATATGATTATGAGAAGCAATTTTCAACACTCAAAATACAAGTCGTCGATATCTCATGCAAGATGTTAATCCTCATGGCGGCTCTAGAGAGCAAGTTTAGAGCTTTCAGGGATTTTGGAGGCTCTAACTCAGATTTTGGATCTTAGGAGAAATTGGAAGATACAAGTGACCCAAAAAAGGATCCAACAAAAGATCTCGAGAGAGAGAAGCTCAGTTCCAGTACCAATATTCCTTCCCAGTCTCTTTTCAAGATGGAAGCAAAAGTCAACATCAAGCCATATCAAGGCGAGATTAATGCTCTAAAATTGAATCATTGGTTGCAACAATTGGAGTTTTATTTTAGAATCCATCAAATAGTCGAGGATCAAAATATCTCATTTTATCGACTAAAGTTAGAGGGCCATGCATTAACCTAGTGGGAAATCCACACCAAAGCACTTAGGATGGAGGGTGATCCACTAGTAACTAAGAGGGAGGAATTTAAAACCATCATCAAGTCCCAATTCTACCATATCGAGTATGTAGAGGACCAATGGATCTGTTGGAATTAATTCAGAAAAAGGCAAGGGAAGAGTGTGTAAGAATACACCACCAAGTTCAGGAAGATGGCTATCATGCTAGGTATCTCACCCGAGAATCTAGATGTACTCCTCAATAATATTTGGGGTTTACATAGTCACATACAAAGGCAAGTGATTGTATTCAAGCATAGGTCAATTAATGAAGCATGTGTACAAGCACAGTACCTAGAAAACATCATCCAGAAGAAAGGACAACCAAGTGGTTCAAAACAGAAAGAGAGACAAGATGATACCAAGGAGGGGAAGAAGAAGTAGAAGGGAAATGAGAAGAAGACTATGACCATGGCACATCAGTGCAAGGATCTGAAAACCCACTATAACCATTGTAACATTGATGGTAACACCAAATTAAAGTGTTGGAAGCTACATCTAGAGATAAACCCCAAGAACCCTAAGAAGGATGCCAAGAATAAAAACCTTCTAGCCATGGAGTCAAGCAAGGAGTTATAAAGTAGCTCACATGTGGATGGGAGGACTATATGTACCACAATGCAAAAGGAGTTGAATTTGAGTATCCTTCACAAAGAAAGAGATGATGAAACTCTTCCACTTTAAGATCCAGGTCAAGAATACCAAGATTGACACTCTATTCGATTTTGATTCGCAGGAAAACCTCATAGCAAAGGATTTCGTATGTAAGCTTGGATTGAAAGTGCATGATCATCCCAGTCCCTACCCATTGGGATGGGTAAATAAGGATGCAAAACTCAAAGTTATGAAACATTGAGAGATCAATTTTTCCATAAGTGCAAAGTATGTTGATGAATGGAGTTAGATATAGTACCCCTCGATGTTTGTGGTGTATTGTTCGAAATCCCCTACATGTATATGAGGGATGTGATCTTCATGAGGAGATCCAACTAATACTACTCGATCAAATATGTGAAATATTTCATCATCAACACACACAGGTAAACAAAGATCTCTTTGGTAAGTGCCAACCAAGCGAAAAAGATGATTAGTTCAAGTAAGAATTTTGCATTGCTTTTCTTAAGAAAAAATTAGTAAGAAGGTGAATTGGTAAAAGTGAAGGCATCTTTAGAGGGATGTACCAAAGAGAACAAACACCAGTTGGAGAGAATTTTGCAGGAATATAAATAAGTGTTCCATGAGCCTAATGGGATACCTCCTACAAGGGAGGTGGAGCATGAGATACAACTATTGTCAAATTCTCCATTGATGAGCATTGGACTATACATAAAAATTTTCATAGAAGTAGATGAAGTGAAGAAACAGTTGCATCAATTGTTGGAGTAGAGCATGATCTGTCCAAGCATCTCACCTTGTGGGTCCCTATCATCATAGAACCCAATAAGGATGTGACTTGGAGGATGTGCATTAAATATAGAGCATTGAACAAGATCACACTCAAGAATTGGTAGCCTCTTCCCAGGATCAATGATCTATTGGACCAGTTGCAGCATGCCAAGTACTTCACCAAGTTGGATCTCAAATTGGGATACCACTAGGTGTGAGTGAAGGAAGAATACACCTAGAAGACCACCTTCAAAACTCGGAAAGGTATATATGAATGGTTAGTAATGCCATTTGTTTTATGCAATGCACCAACTACATTTTATGGATTTGATGAATGGTGTATTATGCCCTTTCTTATATCCATTTGTTATAGTATATATAGATGACATATTGGTTTATAGTGCCACCTAGGAAGAGCATATGTCACATCTCAAGAAGGTGTTGGAGACCTTGAAAAAGCACCAATTGTTGGACAACCTAAAGAAATATGAATTTGTCCAACAGTTTCCTGGTGTATTTGGGTTATGTGATTGGTGGAGGAGAATTTAATACTGATCCTGCAAATATAGAGGCATCACTAAGTGGCCTACTCTTACCAATGTCATTAAAAGTATGAGATTTATGGGGCCATCACAATACCTTAGGAAGTTCATAGATTCCTTTTCATCTATGGCTACCCCTCTCCATGCCATAACAACCATCAGAAAGGGGTTCTGGTGGGAGAAGAATCAACATAAATCCTTTGAAGAACTCAAGTGAAAGATCAGTCAGGCACAAATTCTTGCATTTCCTAATTTATAGAATCATTTCGAATTGGAGACATATGCAAGTGGTTATGGTATGGGATTCGTTTTGATGCAAGGAGGGAAGATAATATGCTATCATTATGAAATGTTTAATGGGGGAGCACTAAACTACCCTACCTATGATATGGAACTCTAATCCCTAGTTCAAGATATCAATAAGTGGAAGCACTATCTAATGGGAAAGGAGACCATCATTCACACTGATCACCAGTCACTGCAGTATTTGCAGGACCAAATTAAGATACAACAGACCAGACATTATAAGTGGATGGAATCTTACAAAAATTCCATCTAATCATCAAGTATAAGAAGGCCAGTACAAATAAGTTAGCAGACATGCTCTTAAGACCAGCCACAACCAATATTACAACTTTGGGAACTCTTATGCATATGGATCCTTTCACCCATGATGCATACAATGAGGTATACATAGAACATGAAGACTTCAATGGGGTATTTAAGAAACTACAAGGTTGATTCCATGTAGAAGAAGGCGATAGCAAGGTTGACTATCATCTCTAGGATGGGATACACTACAAGTTAGACAAGCTCTGCATCCCTAAAGGGGAAAGATTGTATCTTATTAGGGAGGCACACACCTCCAAAATTGCAAGGCATTTTGGTGTAGAGAAGATAGTTGAAAACTTACAGAGGAATGTTTATTGGCCTAGAATGCAAGAATATGTAGCTTGGTTCATCAAAGCATGCATACTTTGTTGTACAAGCAAGCCCAGTAATAGGAGGCAAGGTCTATACCATCCATTACCTATTTCTATGAGACCATGAAAGAGAATCTCCATCGATTTTGTGGGTGGTATTCCAACCATTAGGATGGGACATGACTATTTATTTGTGGTAGTTGACAGATTCAACAAGATGTGCATTCTCATGCCTTGTAAAAACACCATCAAAGGACAAGAATCAACAAACATTTTCTTTGAATAGGTTTGGTTCACTTTGGGATACCAATGAGCATCATATCATATAGGAATACCAGATTTCTCAGTACATTTTGGACTACCTTTGGGATAAGATGTACACTAAGTTGAATACATCTACAACATTTCATCCACAGACAGATGGATGAATAGAAGTAGTCAATATGACTTTGGTATATCTTTTGAGGGGTTACAATAAGAAGAATCTGAAGGCATGGGGGATGAAAATGTGATCTACATCTAGCACTCTTGTATTAGAGTAGTCCACTCTTCCATTAAGAAGTCCCCTTTTGAAACGTGTTTTGGCTACTTTCCACCTTCACCTCTAGATGTTGTTTATGGACAACAAGGGGGATTGAGGGAAGACACCGCAGGTGAAGCAGTAAGAGCTGAAAAATTCATTGATAAGATTAGGTTGATCCATTTACAATTAGAAGAGACACTTAAGAAGTTAGAAGAAAAATAAAAGGCAATAAATGACCAACACGAGGTTGGAAAATCATTCAAAGTGGGATACGTAGTATGGTTACACCTGAACAAGGAAAAACTACAGGGTCCTGGTAAGAAGATCAAGGATTCAAGGTATTGTCCTTTTGAGGTATTGGAGAAGGTGGGAGATAATGAAAATAGACTTAGTCTACCCCCATACATGCGCTTACTCCGCAATGAATGTGGAAAATATGAAACTCTATGAACCTTCCATGTTGGATCAAGAACCTGAGTAGGTCTTACATTCTATAGAGGAATTAGCACCATAGGCTCAGGCAAAGTTAGCATAAGACACATTGTTATAGAAGAAGTCCAAAACTACCATGCGAGGACAATATGAACTATGGAAAGTGGGGTTGAAAGGGAAACTTATAGGAAATGCTAAATGGTACTCCATGGAGAAGCTAGTAGAGAAAAAAATTCCTCACCTCATTCAATAAAATATTTTGGGGACCAAAAACCTCCCAAAATGGGGAGGTGTGGTATGAAATTGATCAATATATATTTTGTTGTCACCTATTTGGATCTTTCAAGGTCAGAAGATTGGATGAATTGGCTTGTAGGGCCATGTTTAAGGGGCATGTCTCACTTTCAGATTTGGGGTCAAAAAACCGTCTAAAACATTCAAGGGCCATTTTGAGGCTTTTAAACATCAGTTTTTTCCCCAAAATAAAGTTGGAGGGGTTTTTTTTCACGTTATACATGCCGATATATTTCCAATAGTGCAATAATCACCTCAATCGATGTCTGTATGAAGAATTTATGCCTCCCACAAGTTGACTTATCTAGTGGACCACCGTGGTACTAAGTGGATTCCATGTCATCTCTCATTTATCACACATGTGGAGCGAGTCATGTGTGGACTTTCAAGAACATTTTAGAAGTTCCAAAACCTTAACCCTAATGGGGATTTGGGTCATGCAAAAACACTAAAATTAACCCTATATTGCTATCAGGCTATGTTAAATATCGATCCTTACACTAGTACAAAATGAGAAATTAGTGACTAAAATTCACATATAAACGACTATTTTTTAGTCAGTGACTAATAGTAGCTAATTTCCACTATCTTATAGCTCGACTAACTTAGTCGTATTTATTTTAGTCATTAATAGTTGCCTTATTTAGTCATATATTTGGTCATTGATTTAGTCATTAATTTCCACAATTAATGACTAAATCAATGACCAAATATACTACTAACTAAGGAAACTATTAATGACTAAAATAAATACGACTAAGTTAGTTGAGCTATAAGATAGTGAAAATTAGCTACTAATAGTCGTTTATACGCGAATTTTAGTCACAAATTCATCATTTGTAGTAGTCATTTATTTAGTAATTGATTGTGGTTAACTAGTCATTAACTGTATTTAACTGGTGATTTTTGTAGTCATTGATCGTTGTTAACTAGCTATTTATTTAGTCATTGATTGTTGTTAACTAGTCATTTAATTAGTCATTGATTTTTGTGTGTAGGGCACGAAGGAATTGAACCACCAACCTCTTACCTTTAAGGCAAGTGCTCTTCCATTGAGCTAGCACCCTTAAATAGAAGAATCAAAGTTAATGGAGTAAGAAGCAAAATCATGCGAGCTACTGAAATTTTATAGTTCTTGAAGCTAATTATGTTGCATAAGTATTGACTTGATCAAGTTTCCCATTAGTCGCCTTGACGGAAGACACAATTGAATCCCACCAAGGCTTTGTATTTGGGGTGTTAAATACTTCTTTTCTATGCAAAGGGGACCTTTTTGTACATTTTCAAAAGGGACTTGGGGTCTTATTTTGAAAAAATATACATCGCTAGGTAAACCAAATAGCTAGCAAATCAAATATTCTCCCGGTCACCTCGAATTCTAAAGTTCCATGCAAAGCCTTCAATGTTGCTCATACGTATAAGATATGATTTGGTGGTCATAAGGTAAGTCCACATTGGCATGTAAAATTCCCTCTAAAAATCTGAACTTGAAGGTGTTATGAGTTTAATAGTAAAATATCAGTTTAATAGTGTACATATATTATTGAACTGTCATGGAAAATTTTAAGTTTGGATATTATTAGTTTTCTTCTCATGGGTTACAATGTAATCATATTTCACTATCAAGTATGTTCACATACCTACAACATTAATGGTTGATTACAATCATTGCTTGCCAAACATTGTTAACATATCTAATTTGCGAAGTGCCATATACAAATTTGAAACCTAGGACTCATGTGTACATTGTTGTTGCACCGTCAAACTCCCAAGCTTGTTGAATTTATATACATTTGAAACTCATAATTCTATTGCCAAAATCTGCTCTCATCAAATTTAAACTTCAAAACTGAGTTTGCATTCACCATCCTAGCCTAAATTCCGAGTTGATTTGTTTGATTTGTACTGAACTATGGGTCATAATCACTAAGATTATGATTGTATACTTCTCTTTAGCATATTGTTTATGTCAATAAATATTCTAATATGACGAATGAATGCATCCCAAGCTTTCAATGAAGACCACTTCTCAATAAAATGCATTTTAAAAAATACTTCACATTAAAAACACTATGCAAAAGACCAAAATGTAAAAAACACAGATGGTATACACATGCATAGGTATTTCTATCTATAAGCATGTGCATGTGTGAGTGTGTGTGTGTGTAGATATATATACACACATATATGTTTTCCATCTCACTTTAGAGTAGAAAAGAGTCAAATTTAGAATGAGAAGTTAATTGTTGAACAAGCAGTCAATGCCTACCTACATATCACATCAGGGAAATGAATAAGCATCATTTAGAAGACCAAATTATCATGGATTATTTCTCTTTAAAGTATTGTTTATTTTTCTAACTATTCCAATATGTCAAATGAAAGCATCCCAACTATCAAATACCGTTGCGATGTGTCAACTTCACTAAAATACATCACAGAAAAAAAAAATTAGACAAACAATTATAGTATATATCTGTGTGTTAGCCACGAGGGTTAGCTCAAGAAGTCAAAGACGTGAAATATATCACCCCAAATTTTGATAGATCCCGAATTCGACTTGCTTGATCCCCTTAGGGTTAGCCTCCCTAATTAGGGCCAACAATTTAGAGGTTTACCATTCATGAGTCATGGGGAGGTACTTGAAGGGCTTTCCGTGAGAATATTCTTTGGGAGAAAATTACTGTGTCACTCATGAAGATAGGAAGAGAGGCACATTTAGAAAGATAGTATATATTTGTTGAACAAGTTGTCAATACCTACCTATAGCTCAAACTTGAAAGGGAAATGAATAGATTGCATTTAGAAGGGAAATCTCTAGAAATATCTACTTTCTAGCTTAACTCATATCCTAGAAAGCTCTATTGAGATCCCTATTCCTTAATATAAAAGCACTACTATCACAATCACAATCCAGTAGGTTTTAACTACATAACTGTAGATAGAAAAATTAATATACCTCTTGCAATTTATCAACTTTAGTAAAATGTTGACCAAATGAAGTGTAGCGCATCCCATGTATAAACGGTGCAAGATAAACCTTCAATTTAGTCTGCACATTTAACAACATTAAATGGCCAGCTTGATCATAAAATTTAATAATAAAGGAGCGCAAAATACATAACAAACCATTAAACCGATATCTATGACATATTATGATTTCTATTGTAATCAACAACAACTAAATTTTTATCAAGATTATAAAAGAGAAACAAAGTCACTAATTTTTATCTCGCCATAAGAGGAAAGTACTGTAAAGCAATTGAAGTAAACCTAGATACAAAGATCTGCATATTCATTCTGTGAACAAAAATACCTTTCCTCATTACAATATGAGGAATAAGAAAGATAGTACATTATGTTTCAATTTCATGGAGCTTTGCATTTATTATTTCAAATAATAAAAAGCCCATGTCTCAATGGGTACATCCATGGGAAGAAAATTACATAACTCCATCATGTACTAAAGAAATCACATTTTAATGAGTACCCACAACTTTAAAAAAGGCAGGAAAAACCAACAATAAAATGTGAAAGTGAGTTTCCAATAAATCCTCTGACTGGAGTAACCCAGGAATGCAAAAAAAATATATCAGGGAAATCTATTTTTTAGAAAATAGTATTCAACCTGTCAACAAAAAAATTCTAACCTTCCATCTATACATTTGTTGGAGCACATCTGGTTCACAAATAATGTTAGCATCATCAATGATGCCACCTTCTTCAAGTTTTTTCAAAGCTGTCTTGACATCCTGGGAAAAAATTTAAAGCTAGTGATTAGAAATTTGAAGGTATAATGCATTTAATCAGAAAATAATGATGATTACCACCCATATAGATCATTCTTGTTGTGTTCAAATTATAAACATACATACCTCAACTGATCCCTCGACCTTTCCTTGATTAATAGTTTTATCCATAGTCCTCATGTTGTAATTCCTATGTGTTGAAGGCACTCGGTGTTTTGCACACACATCATCTAAACTTATGCTAGTTTTTTCTCTCTCAATTATAGATAAGACCCTATATCACAAAATGCAATCTTGCTAAGCACCACTGTAAACAGTTAATTTAATAAAGGCACTTTGCACAACAAAACAATTTACACAAATAATAATAAATGCTCAGAATAATGTCACTGATACCCCAAAAAACTAAAAAAAAAACCGATGACAAGATAAGGCCTATAAATACTCATGAAGTTTTGAAATCATTGTCTGTGAAAGACGGAGGAATGGTGGGCCCTTTTTTAACTTATGGCTTAGAAGAAGATAAAACCTTGACTCTTTTATTCTTGACAAGATCCAAATCTCCTGTTTTACTCTCCTTCTGACTTAAACTTTTCCTTATCTCTAAAGTAGAAAGCCTATCTTCCTTCTTCACATAAAAATATATCTCCTTCTCCCTCGTTACCTTCTTCGACAATTCAGAAGGCCCACAAACTTTTATAGTTGCAATTTCACGTGCACTCAATGTTTTCTTTTCTTTTTTCACAGAAGTTTTTTTAATTTTGTTTTCCTTTCTGAGATCAGGGGACTCTTTGATCGTTTTTACAATGGTATTTGACAATGAGCACTCTGGGTGTGTGTCCATTGGGTGTTTGACTTACCCTATGTCCAAAGTCACTTTTAAAATGTTTCTCTGGTGGAGTTGGTTATGAACTTTCACAATACTACTTATATCTATAATTGGTTACAAGTTCAAAACCTAAGCAATAGCTTCAGCTTCCATGAGCATCCACTTCACCATGCTAGATAGATGCATGTTCAAAACCTAAGAAATTTTAGTGGCAGAGTTGGTCATGATATTTCCCAACATTGCTTATAATGGTAAGTGGTTATGAATTCAAACCCTAGACAAGAGGTTGGAACCCTAGATACATTTGTCTCTATTAGGTTGTTTTATGTTTTTTCACAACACTACTTATAATGTTAATTGGTTAACTTTTGTATTTTACCCAAATCATCGATGTAGGTAAAAAATATCACTTTATAAAGCCTATCAACAAAATTCATCTTAATCTAGATGTCAGGGCTGGAGTACTTAACCATGAGTATCATGGATCCCTGTATAAGTATAAAAAAAAGGAGAATCAAAAGTGGATGATCATCCCAATATTGGGTGCTTCAAATAGATCTTATTCACCACGGGAATGAACATAGTTCTATCTCACATGATACATCCATCTAATGACTAGCCGAAGGACCAATGATTAGGTTATATTGCTAATCCAATAGAGAATTTTTGTTGGTTTCCCAGGGAGATGTAGTAGTGGGAAATCCAAACAATCTCCATCAATATATGGATCAAAGCAGATACATGGGGATATAGAGTAAAGGATGAGGCTGGATTCTCAACTTTTGGTTTGCAATAATGAAACCAGGTATGCTCAGATAGGGAGAAGGAATGAATTTTTCAACCATATGTATTTAGCATATTACAATCATGACAAGGTAGAGCATTCTATTAATAATTATATAAAATTTGAATGTAGATGTGGGAAAGAAGTTAATTGGGTATAGTTCTAATGTTTTGTGATAAAGTGTTAACTTCTCACCGTGGATTTATTGGCCATGAAAAATAAGAAATGCCCCCAAAATTTATATAATAGCACCAAGCTTATTGTTTCCAAACTGGAAAGCAAATCTACTAAAAATGAAAACTCCACCCTATCCATTCAACAAGTGTAACAAGGACAACAAGCTGAGGAGCTCCTTTTGCTGGTGATTTTTGATAAAAATTGTTGCTCAGTGAAGATTGATATTGTTCATATGAATGCAAAAGATTCATAATTAAAGAATAAAATATCCTAAACTGTCACTTAGATCGATTTATTTTGGACATGTAAATGATGAAGGAAAATTAATTTCTCAAGGATGAACTTCCGTACAAAAACTACACTTATTAAAATTTAATCTTGATTTCATATACAAATAAAAAAATTAAAGAGATTATGATTTGGAGTTTACTGATGAGCACTTGTTGTATGCTGCTGAGAATGACTGCAATGGCTAATAAAATTCCCAATTTAGAAACACCATGTTGCACAGAAGCACTATTGGTAAATAAATAACCCAAATCATTATGGAAAAAAATAACAACCGACATTATAATTGCCACAACAAATGAAGATGCCAGTGAGATAACAACGGAAAATTTAGCCCCATTAAGACTCCCAACTCCAAGCTGGTTCACAACCCTCACACTGCATGTACACGAGCAAGTGAGAGTGATCTTTAAGAGATATTTATAACTACTCTTCACTATAACATAACAAGATGCAAGCTCTAGTTTAACATTACAGACACATAATTACCTGGTTGCAGCAAGAAATCCAAGAGGTAAAGACATCTACAATGCGTTGATGGCCAGGATGCCAAGGATTAAACCAAAAACACACTTGATCTTAACGCAAGATTGTTGTTTGTAAGATGGAAGATCCATTAGAGTAAAATTTGAAGCACTAGACTTAGGTGAAATTACATGATTTATTTTAACTTGCTTATCAATAGAAGACACCCCTGGGAATACTATGTGATTCTTTTTGGTGTTGCTAAATCTAGGTCAATTTTATGTTTTTTGTAACAAAAAAGTTGTTAGGAATAAGCCACTTTAGGACACAAAATTATATGAACTTTGAATTTAGATGTGGGAAAGAAGTTAATTGGGCCATTTCTAATGTTTTTGTGATAAAGTGTTAACTTCTCACCGTGTATTTATTGGCCATGAAAAATAAGAAGTGCCCCAAAAATTTATATAATAGCACCAAGCTTATTGTTTCCAAACTAAAAAACAAAGCTACTAAAAATGAAAACTCCAGCCTATCCATTCAACAAGTGTAACAAGGACAACAAGCTGAGGAGCTCCTTTTGCTAGTGATTTTTTATAAAATTGTTGCTCGGTGAAGATTGATATTGTTCATATCAATGCAAAAGATTCATAATTAAAGAATAAAATATCCTAAACTGTCACTTAGATTGATTTATTTTGGACATGTAAATGAAGAAGGAAAATCAATTTCTCAAGGATGAACTTCTGTACACAAACTCCACTTATTAAAATGTAATCTTGATTTCATATACAAATAAAAAAATTAAAGAGATTATGGTTTGGAGTTTACCGATGAGCACTTGTTGTATGCTGTTGAGAATGCCTGTAATGGCTAATAAAATTCCCAATTTAGCAACACCATGGTGCACAGAAGCACTATTGGTAAATAAATAACCCAAATCATTATGAAAAACAAAATAACAACTGACATTATAATTTCCACAACAAATGAAGATGCCAGTGAGATAACAATGAAAAATTCAGCCCCATTAAGACTCTCGGCTCCAAGCTAGTTCGCAGCACTCACACTGCATGTACACAGTCAAGTGAGAGTGATATTTAAGAGATATTTATAACTACTCTTCACTATAACATAACAAGTTGCAAGCTCTAGTTTAAAATTACAAACACAGAATTATGTCTTTGCGGCAAGAAATCCAAGAGGTATAGATATCTCCAATGCGTTGATGGCCAAGATGCCAAGGATTAAACCAAAAACAAACTTGAGATTAATGCAATCTTGTTGTTTGTAAGATGGAAGATCCATTAGAGTAAAATTTGAAGCACTAGACTCAGGTGAAATTACATGATTTCTTTTAACTTTCTTATCAATAGAAGAAACCCCTAGGAATACTATATGATCTCCATCCTAGGAAGATGAGAATATAGCCTAAGAAGACAAGAATATACCCTACAAAGACAATAAGAAAGGAGACCGCAAAGATAAGAAAGAATTAGCCAAGATATTTACCAACAACAGCATCCTGCCTAAGGTCAATAATGTATGACAAGCCTAAGGTAACTTATGTAGAACAACCAAAGCAAGGACAATGTCATGTAGAAATATGGTAAGGTTCTATCTATGGTTGCATGTCGTAAGGGGATAGTAAGAAAACCAATAAGTAAATCTATAAGGAAGGGAAAGACCCTCAATAAGGCATGGAAAAATGGCAAATGCAGGGCCAACGTACGAGGCGGGAGGGGTTTTAAGAATATGGACTAACCCAACTAAACTAACACTTGATAGTGCTCATCACATATAGTTCCTACTAACACACAAACTCTTATGCTGGTAGTAATGTCTGAATCTATCATGGAATCATGGCTAGATGTTACCAAACTACATACCTCCTATGTTCGGGAGAAACAGGAAGATCACATCCTAGGATAAGGAGATTCGCATTTGGCTTGGATTTATTTCTATGTATAGAAAGGAGAGATCAGTATGGAAAGGATAAAACAGGTGGTTGTGGCGTTCCTGCTGGGGTAAGGAGAAGGACATTCGAGTAGCCTGGTGCTCCCTCCCAACTAATGTAATGTAATGGAATAGTTAGTTAAGAGTCAAGTTGGTTAATTGGGTTGGTAGGACTTGGAATAGTAAGCCCAATCTCCTTTGATGGCCCCATTAGGTCAATCATTAGGCAAGAACGACCAACCATGCGTTGTTTTTTCCATCCAGCACACGAAGAAAGGAAAGTGGCAAGAGAGCTAGGTTCTTTCCTTCCATCAGTATCTCTCTTTCTAGCCACCCAGCCAGTCATTTATTCTTAAGCAGTATATTATGCAGTGGTATATTAAGAAGGATATTCAAAAGTTGGTTCAGTGACTTAAGTGGTTTACCTAGCATAAGCAGAGGCACGGGAAAAGACCTTAAAGGAAAATACCCTACATAATCGATAATACTCAGTTGAACACTTGGTCGAATAGATTTATTGATGGTGGATATGCAATATATGCTTTTAGTTTGCCAATCTAGTCATATACTTGGCAGAAACAAGATATTGCTTTTATTGACTAGAAACAAATGGATCATGGGTTAAATGAGATTGTTGTAGAAAATCGTTGGCAATTCAAACAAAAGACATCTTCAAAGCTTGGGGAAAATAAATAAAATCTCATTGCACCAGATCTGAGGAAAATCGAATTAGAGTGCTTGATCGGACTCCATTAGATGCATCTTGGTCAACATTTATGAAGGGAAGATGGAAATTGAGGGTAGATAACACCTTGGTATCTTCCCAGATCTGCGTGAGACACAATCTCTTAGGTGCTGAAGCGTTGTGGCAGATTGAATATTAGTAATCTTTGTGCAGATAGGAATTTTTTTTTAAAGATGTCGCTTGCAGGAGATCGGTGAGCTCGGTCGTGCGTTCCAAAAGCATCAAATCAAATTTATAAAAAACAAATAAAATACTGAACAAATACCTAGATTCAGGGTGTCGATGTCGCTTTTTTACAAACAACTCTCAATGTAGTGATCCTGATAGTACCTTGCATGATGCAGATGTACCTAACCCTCACATGAGTCAAATCTATTGAAGTGTTCTATTTTTAGTTATTTTCCCAAATTTTCCCTCTTAATATTTTTTTTTAATTTACTCATTTTTCGCCCTAATTTACTTTTCCCTCTTTATTTTATTTTTATTTAGTTTTCCTCTTTTTTATTTATTTATTTTTAAATTTAATTTCGCTCCTTTAATTATATTTGTTTTTTTTATATGGTTGTTTTTAAAAATTTGTGAATACTAATATTAATATATTATATATATTAACTATATAAATATATCTAATAACTATATAATATATTGATATATTATATATGAGTGAAAAATGGATTGTTAATAAGAACATAAAGAAAAGAAAGGTTTTTAAGGATTTATTTATTTTAAATGGGAAAGGGAAAGGGAAGGTATTAAGGATTATAAGGGCATAAAAATTATTATTATTATTATTATTATTATTATCATTATTATTATTGGAGATGGGAACGGAAGGATTTTTACAGAAAAAAAAGGGCTTTTTTTTCTTTTCAAAATGGAGGATATTGACAACTTTTTGTAGGGGAGGGGCCCAAGGGGGGATTTCAAACTTCCTAAACTTAGGTGCGAGGAGAACCATGATGAATGGATGCATATGGAGAATTAATGGAGGTTCTAAAATTGACAATTTTTAGCTAACATGACGGAAAATATATAATGAACTTGCCGAAACTTTAATAGACTGTTGAGAGGGTCAAACAATGACAATTTTGTTCAAGCAAAATATGAACACGACCAATATGACGAACAAAACACAATGACACCAACTTCACAACATGACAATGCCAAGAGGGAAAGACGAAAAATATCCAAGCATTGACTCAACCACACTATGATAATGCACATGATGCAACTTGGTGGATTTGTCAAAGGGATAATACAAAAGAAAAATGGTAAGATAGGATATGGACATGTAGATAAGCACATCGAACCTGATGTGTCAGTACATATGTAATAGTCTTGCAAAAAAATTCAATAGGTTCACCTACGGTGTCTTGTTTCGATACTTCAGAATGATGTCGATGTTGATCTTCAACACTATACTGCCAAGTAAATGGAGCACGTTAAATATCTGCATGGATCATTCTTCCCTTTCTGGTCATCAATGCAACCTAATTGAGTCATTGCAAACTAATAATCTCTAATACGTCAATTACAATATTGACATATCTAGATACGCATAGAAACATGTTATATATAATTATAAAACTCTATATTAAATATTATATATAGACACTCTTAATTTGTGTGTGTAGTATAAGGAAATATTTGATAACTAGAACATCTTATATAATTATTATTAAGGAGACACTTGAAAACCCAATCAAGTTGGGGATGGTGTGCTCTAGGCTGGGTGCGATCCTCAATGATTTTGATGGCTTAATAGATGCCCCTCGGTCGTGGCTTCTAAGACCACAGGCCACTCCCACATGTTAGGAGATTCGAGAAAACAAAAAAATAATCATTGTAAATGAAAGGTCACAAATTCAAATCCTTGTGGGTACTTACTTACAAAAAAAAAACAACTATATCACATATTAATAATTATATTATATTAATATGCTCCAAATTATTTGATGGAATCCGGTAATGAAAATTACAATTTTGACAAATTCGTTTTAGAATTTCTTAAATTTTAACACTGCAGATGGATTCAGAGACCACCTTAGGTGGTCTCTACGTGGTCTCTAATCCATCTGCATTGTTAAAATTTAATAAATTGTAAAAAATCATTATCAAAATTCTAATTTTCCATTGTTGGTGTGACACAACTAAAAATGACTAACATAAATGACTAATTCATATTCTTAATTGTTGTTAGCTAGTCGTATTTATATTCCTATGACTAAATTAGTCATTTTTATTTTAGTCACTTGTTATCTAGTCGTATATTTTATCCCATGACTAAATTAGTCATTTATCTTAGTCATTTTTAGTTGGCTTACTTAAAATTGCTCAATTTTTAGTCATTTATCCCTTGAAAAAACTATGGTGACTAACTTTTTTAGTCGCTTAGTCACTTATCTCTCATTTTGTACTAGTATTAAGAAGAAGGATGGAGTTTCATTCTTTTGTTGTATTGTATTGTTCCATAGTTGAGAAAACAACACTGGGGAGTGTTAGGAACCCGTGTCAACCCTTCTCTTTACTTTGTTAGTATATTGTTGTTGGATGCATATGCTTTGTAAGTCGTCTTGTAGTATTTGTTGATCCATAGTTTGTAATAGCTCATAGTATTGATCCATAGTATTGGACGCATATTCTTTGCAAGTCGTCCCGTAGTATTATATGTTCCATGGTATTGATCCATATTATTTACACCTAGACTTAGTATATAAGTTTGTGTTGAGGCCAATGAAGGCATCATGAAATTATTTGTATTGAGCTTGCTCAAAGGAGGTTGCCCCCTCGAAGTGGCCCACGATCAATAAATCAATTCTGAGTTATGTTATTTCTGATATCTCATGCATTTTCATTAATTAATTGTTGTAGGTTCCTCACATCTGGTATCAGAACACTTTCTTGGGCTCGTTGGGTGGAATTTCTACCAAATTTTTTTTCGCATCAGTTGTAGGTTCGTATCCAGGAATAATCTCTATCTGCTTAACTGTGGGAAGTACTTGAGAATAAGCCCTAAAACTCATTGTGAGGAGTACCACAGGAACCCCAAAGTAGTTGGCCCATTAAGAGGACCTACCAGCGAAAAGGGCCACGAACCCTACCTAATTGACTAGTTCCCACCCGTGAGGTAAACCAAGAGATGTTGTTTGTGGCAAAGCGGTTATCGATTTGTGATGCACTTGCAACAATTAATTAATACGAATATGCGAAATAGCAGAAATGACAGAACTCAAAATCACTTTTATATTGATCATAGGCCACTTCGAGGGGGAAACCTCCTATGAGCAAGCTCAATACAAATAACTTCACGGTGCCTTCATAGGTCTCAACACACTCATATACTAAGTCTAGGCACCAATACTATGGGTCAAAACCATGGGCCGCTACAAACTATGGATCAACAATACTACGAGCGACTTACAAAGCATATGCGCCAACAACAATAACACAAACTATTGATCAACAAATACTACGGGACGACTTACAAAGCATATGCATCCAATAACAACATACTAACAAAGTAAGACATGGGTTCCTAACATCCCCTCCCCCTTAAAAAAAGCTTTGTCCTCAAAGCTTTAGATGTGGAAATTGTTGTTGAATCTGAAGGAGTGGTTCCCATGTAGCATCCTCTAGTTGCATGCCGTGCCACTGAATTAAGACCTCTGTGATAGAGCGAGAGCGAAGCTGACACGTGCGCCGATTGAGGATGGCCTCTGGTTCCAAAAGGATGGATCCTTCATTATCCAGTTCGGGTAAAATCGTTTGTCCACTGATGTTGGTGCCAAGAACTTTCTTCAGACAAGAGACATGAAAGACTGGATGAATGCGGGAAGAAGGAGGAAGTTCCAATTTATAAGAAACGGACCCAATCTTTTGAAGAATCCGATATGGCCCATAGAACTTTGGAGCGAGCTTATGATGCCCTTTGAGTTTCAAGGAGGATTGTTTGTACGGCTGGAGACGAAGAAAAACCATATCGCCGACTTGAAAAGTGCGCTCAGAACGGTGCTAATCAGCTTGTTGCTTCATGCGATTTCTTGCCATGTGAAGATTGTCCTGCAAAATGTGAAGAATCTGATTGCGGTTTCGAAGGACCATGTCAACTTCCTGAACTGGTGAACTGGTGGGGGTGTATGGAAGAAGAGCTGGAGGTGCCTGACCATAGATTGCTTCATATGGGGTCATTTTAGAGGTATTGTACCACCATTCAGCTAGAGGGATCCACTTTTCCCACTGATGTTGTTGTTCTGAGGTGAAGCAACGAAGATAAGTTTCCAAGCATTTATTGATAATTTCAGTCTGACAATCTGTTTGTGGGTGATACCCTGAACTCATCTTGAGTTTGGTGCTAGTGTGGTGAAATATCCAAAAATGACTGGTGAAAGTCGCATCACGATCCGAGACAATGGAAGAAGGGATGCCATGAAGAGGAAAGATCTAGTCCAGGAAAATTTGAGCGATGGAGGAGGCTGTATAGGGATGGCTGAGAGCACAAAAATGGCTATATTTGGAGAGGCGATCAACCACAACGAGAATCACTGTCTTCCCGCTAGATTTAGGGAGCCCTTCAATGAAATCCATAGAAATATCTGTCCAAATACGTGTAGGTATGGGCAAGGGTTCAAGCAATCCTGGAAGGAGTGTTGTTTCACCTTATTGCGCTGGCAGGTATCACATTCAGCCACCATCTGTTGAATTTTCCTTTTCATGCCCTGCCAAAAGAAGTTACGCCGTGCTCGTTCATACGTTTTGAGGAACCCGAAGTGCCCTGCCGATGGAGAAGCATGGAGTTCATAGAAGACAGCCTCTTGAAGATCTGTGCTCTAGGGAAGCACCAGATGACCCTTGTATTGCAGAGAAGCACCATCCCAAGAGTAATGTGGTACAGCAGAAGGGTTGTTGGTCAAGCGTTGGATGATTTGAGATAAGGAAGAGTCATTGACATAACCCTGTTGAACAGATTGCAACCAATTTGGAGCAAGCATCGAAATAGCTGAAACAGAACCTTGGGCATCAAATGTGCGAGAAAGAGCATCTGCCACAATATTGTCTTTACCCTTCTTGTAAGTGATCTCATAGTCATAACCCATGAGTTTGCTAACCCATTTCTATTGTTCTGGGGAGGAGACACGCTGGTCCAAGAAATATTTCAGACTCTGGTGATCAGTCTTGATGTAGAAATGATTCCCTAATAGGTATGGGTGCCACTTCTGTACTGCATGCAAAACAACCATCATTTCCTTCTCATAGGTAGAGGCAGTTAAATTCTTACCTGAAAGGGCTTTGCTAGTGAACGCAATGGGGTGTTCATCTTGAAGGAGAATAGCACCAAGTCCATTGCCGCAAGCATCACTCTCAATAGTGAAGGGCTTGGAAAAATCGGGCATGGCTAGCACAGGTGTAGTACACATAGCTTGTTTAAGTTTTTCAAATGCACACTAAGCAGCAGGTGTCCATGTAAAAGCATCCTTTTTCAATAGAGCAGTTAATGGAGCTGCAATCTTCCCATAATCCTTGACAAACTTGCGGTAGTAGCCAGTCAACCCCAAAAAACCACAAAGGCTCTTGAGTGTCTGAGGATGCGGCCAATTGTTCATGGCATCGATTTTGGCAAGATCCACGCGAACCCCTTGTGCTGAGATAATGTGCCCGAGATACTCAACTTCCTTCTGTCCAAAAACACATTTAGACTGCTTGGCATGGAGATGATGGTCAGAGAAAAGTTGCATGACAAGATCCAGATACTGGAGATGTTCATCCTATGTTTTACTGTAGATGAGGATATCATCAAAGAATACCAGAATGAATTTCCACAAGTAGGGTCGAAATATTTTATTCATTAAGGCCTGGAATGTGGAAGGAGCATTAGTGAGGCCAAAGGGCATGACCAAAAACTCATAATGGCCATCATGTGTGCGGAAAGCTGTTTTAGGGATATCATCCTCATGAACCCGAATTTGATGATACCCAGAACGAAGATCCAACTTGGAGAAAAAGTGAGCCCCATGAAGCTCATCAACAACAGGAATTGGAAACTTATCCTTGATGGTAACTTGATTAAGTGCTCAAAATTCAATGCAGAGGCACCATGACCCATCTTTTTTGCGGACAAGAATAATTGGAGAAGAAAAGGAACTAATGCTTGGGCGAATAATACCTTGCTTCAATAAGTCCCGAACGAGCATTTCAATCTCCGTTTTTTGGTGAAATGGGTAGCGATAGGGCCTGATGTTGGGAGGAACGCTGCCAGGAAGGAGATGAATATGATGGTCTTCTGGCCTGGAAGGTGGCAATTCCACTGGTTCAGCAAAGACACCTGTATATCGATCCAGAATTTGTTGTAGATCCAAAGGAGTAGTGGAGACTGCTGATGGTTGCATCTGAATGGAATGGATCTGAGCGATGACACCATGTGAATTATTCTTGAGGATTTTTTCCGTGCGATGTGAACTGATGATGCTGAGAGAACCTGGTTGTAATCCTGTCAATGTGTGTTTTTGTCCATTGAGGGAAAACTGCATCCAAAGTTCAGCAAAATCCCATAAGATAGGGCCAAGTGTGCGTAGCCATTGAGCGCCCAAAACCACATCACATCCGCCTAAGGGCAAGGCAAACATGTTAGGGCGCAAGGTATAATCTCCCATAGAGATACGCACATTTCGACACTTCCCTTTGCAAGGTAAGGTGCCCCCATTGGCAACCATGACTTCAAAGTTGGAGCAAGGATGGATAAAACAATAAGCTTGTTTGGCAATCCTAGAGTCAATGAAATTATGAGTGCTACCAGAATCAATGAGTATTGTAAGAGGAAGCTTCTTGAAGTAACCCCTGACCCGCATTGTTTGGGGGGTGGTGATTCTAGCTAAAGCATGGAGAGATATCTCTGGCTGGTCATCCTGAGATGGAGGGTCAATAGGCGGTTCCTGAATGTCGACCGGAGCATCCAATGTTTCTGGATCTTCGTCACCAATTTCAGAGGCAGGCGGAGACTCCACATCCAAGAGATAGAGCTTTTTCTAAACACATCTATGTCCCAGAGTGAATTTCTCATCACAATTATAGCAAAGCTCCTTTTCTCTGCGTGCTTGCATCTCTGTTTCAGACAAACGCTTGATAGGAGTCGATCGAGGAGCCTGTGGTATAGGTGGTCGCTGAGAACCCATATTTCGGAAGGGAACAAAAGTGGGCTTGGAGCGTTGTTGGGCTGCAATCTTGTCTTCTGCCAACTTAGCCAACCCTAGGGCTTCCATCATTGTGGTGGGACAGAACATTTTGACCTCAGAGCGGATGGCATCCTTTAGACCACTGATAAAACAACTCCGGTAAAAGTCATCAAACAATCCTTCGGTGTGGTTGGCTAGGTTCTCAAATTCGGTTTGATACTCTCTCACAGTGCCAATTTGGTGAAGTTTAGTGAGGGCTCCGGTGAAGTCATCAAAAGCACTAGGACCAAATCGTTGCAAAAGGAGCTGGCAAAAGTCTGACCATTTGGGCTCTGGATGAGCCTTGATGTACCAACGGTACCATTGAAGAGCTTCCTGTTCCAAGTGAAATGATGCTAGCGGAACTTTGTTGACATCAAAAGTATTATGTAGGCTGAAATACTGTTCTACACAATAGATCCATCGAGTTGGATCAGTACCATTGAAGCGAGGAAAATCAACCTTCGGACCACGGAAATTGCTGGAAGAAGAGAACCCATTGTCTGATGAAGACTCGGACTACCGTTTGTTGTTCATAGCTAAATGTTCAAGATGGAGGCCAAGAAATTTTTCATCCAGATCCTGGAGTTTGGCTTGGATGGCTACAAGTGCTTCTTCCATGGTTTTTGCTCCTGCACAGGTGACAACCATAACCAGGAGTTTTTTTTTTTTTGACTGGGTAGGAAAACAAAAACAGAAACTGCTTCAGTAAGGGAAAATCTGGACTCGGGAAAAAATCGGAAGGGTAATTGGGGTTTGACTAGGTGTTGGACACTGTCGACTAGACAAGGAAGCCAAAAATGATGATTTCAGAAGCGGGGTGAAAGAATGGGAAAATTTGGCAGAGGGGGACAAAGAAGCAGAATTCAGAAAGGAACTCTGTGGTAAAATTTGAAAGTGATTGGGTGAAATCTGAGGAAGTTATGGCAAACCCTAAAAATATACAAATGTGGGCTTTCGGGCTATGGAAAGGGGAATTGGGGATAGGGTCCTCAGGAATGAAATATACAGAATGGGATGACAGGGGTTCCCCGAAAATTTCAAGGGAAACAGAGTGAAAACAAGGGAGATATGGACAAAAAACTGAATTTTATACTCTTTTTTTTTTTTTTTTTTTGCCCAAACTAGAGCAGCTATGGCTCGAAAGGGATCTGGAACAGCATCGATGGATTGAAAATAGCTGGATTTGGAACGGCTTGCAAAATGGATCTGGAACGGCTTGCAAAATGGATCTGAAACGACGCAGTAGTGATCGACAATAGTTCAGCTGAAAGTAGATATGGACCCTAGGTATGTGCGGCTTCCTAACAGTTCAGGGGTTTCACTCGGCCACCAATGTTGTCTGACGGCTTGCGTATTGGGGCAGTACCCCTCACTCCACGGCTCAGGTAAAACTGATAACTGCTGTTAACACCCAAAAAGTGTTCACTACCTCATCTACCACATTATATGGCTCATTTGTCCATTTCTCTACCATATTTCCCTGAAAAACCCCAAAAATCCCATTAAAAAACCTCCAAAAGGCCTAAAATGCCTCCAAAAGGCCACAAAACCATCAAAATAGCCTAAAAAAGGCTAAAAAAACCCCCCTTTCCTCCAAAAATAGCAAAAATCCCCTAAAAAGGGAATAAAAAATATAAAATAATGAGGAAAAGGAGAAAAAAAACCCTATACAGCTGCATAAAACCATGTGTTTCCTAAAACCATGGGTCAGCACTCCACCACCAAAAAACTATAAATAGGTGATGGAGATCCCTTATTCCATATCCACAATCACAAGCACCCTTACTCTGCCAAAATCTCTCTCGAAACCCTAGTTCACCATTGAACTACTTTCACCTTGAGAGCCACTTTTGGCCCATTCCCATCATTGGAGAAGGAGAAGGAGCATCTTGAAGCTTGGAGCATCCTCTTGGACACTGCAAAAGGCTTCATCAAACCTTCTCATTGAAGGTAATATCAATACAAAAAGCCATTCTTTATATCTTTTGTTTATGTTTTATGCACCATGTCTAAAGTAATTTATTTTCTGTTTTAGCTTAATTAGTTTAATATACTGAACTGCTACTAAGGAGTCCATTCTCCTTAGTAGGTGCTCATTTGCACAAGCTAGGGGTAAAACCCTAGCTACAGTTTTGGCGACTCCACTAGTTTTCGAATTTCTGGTTTCCGTTTTTTAAATTTTTTCCTTTCGGCTGTCCCTTTCGGCCGCCGCATACCGCGTTTTTTCCCTCTGCAGTCGCGTCCCGACCGCGCCTTTCAGGCCTTTACCTGCGATCCGACCGCGGCTCTCAGACTGCTTCCGACGCCCTGCCGGCGGATTCAAGTTTGTTACCTGCGATCTGACCGTGGCTAACCATCTTGTTTGCCGCGATCTGACTGCGCCTGTCGGCCTTTTTCCCGCGTCCCGACTGCGGCTCTCAGCCTCTTTCCGGCGTTCCGACTGCGTCTGTTAGCCCTTTTGCCGTGACCCGACTGCATCTTTTTCCCTGTTTCCTGCGTCCCGACTGCCTCTGTTGTCCCGATAGCCACGACCTGACCGCCGCTGTTTCCCTCAAACCCGCGGTCGGCCTGTTCTGATTTGCCACAGACCCGCGGTCTGATTTCTGCTCTTTTCCTGTTTTTGAGCCCAACCCCTTTTGCTGCAATATTTTCTGCATCTGAACAGCCCTCTGTCCCACCTGCAGCCTCACTACCTTACAGCCTTTCTGCAACATAATTTCTGTGCCCTTTACAGAATTCTTTTAAAATTTCGTTATTTTTAATTCAGAAAATTTTGCAAGTTAAAATTTCAATTTCAGCATTATTGATAGTTGGAAGTTGCACCCCTTGTGGCACTTCTATATTTTGGGTTCATCACCTCACGAGCACACACTCTGTCACATAAATCAAGTGAGCCTTAAAAAGTACCTAATTGAACCAACATTCTAACCCCACTTGGGGAACACAAAAGAATCATTGTAGTTAGGTAGGATCAGGGGGATAGGCTTCCAATAACACCCCTTGGTTATTTCACTTGATACATAGTTGTTGTCCAAATAGGGAACCAAAATCCCCTAGTACTTTTTGGCACGGTCACGACCAGTTTATCAGAGGGCCTCTCCCTTAGGAGGGTTGAAGTCGGGAGACTGGTTCCGGAGGCCTGAGTGGAATACCGCACTCCATTCAGTAACCGAAGGGCTACCTTTCGCGGTTCGCGGGATATCCCTGTATAGGGGTATTGCGGTCAACGAACTAAACGGCAGATTCACCTTTCTGGACGTGTCGTGAACGGGGTATCTTAGTTGCCATTCTTCTAGGATTGACTACCCGGTATCCCTCCCGGTAGGGGGATATCATAGCCACTTGGCTTTCCTACTCATATTGTCTGACTTGGATTTCATCACCTTGCAGAGGATATGTTTAGTTGAGTCAGAATACTTTTAGCTAGGTGTTTGCATGCTCCTTTACCTCCCTTTGGTCTAGTGAGTCCACCATTTTTTCTTTTTTAGGAAACCTGCTGCTTGTTGGTATTCTGACCATCTTTGTTGTTACTCCACCTATTGTAGCACAGCTGCTGCAGTGGGTGTTTTGAGTTGGTTGTTGGCCTGAGTGCCTTGCTTTTTAGCTCTCCTTCTGCACACTCGGTTGCATTAGGCCCTTTTTGAGCTGTTTTTACTCACCTCAACCCAAAGAGATTTAGACACCATCTGTCACCATTGAGTCCCCGAGACATTCTCGGCGCCTCAGGGGTGAGCCCCCACAGCACGGTTCTCTTGACACCACTCGTCATAGATTCCGATCATCATCCGTTGATACCACCCATCACAGATCTAGAGCCTTGTCACTTGACTCCATTCGTCAGCGACGTAGGTCTCCGTCACCAGATAGTGACGCACCTTACTTTACCTCTGATTCTGACGAAGAGTATGAGAACCCTATTTATACTGCCCCTACTAGCCCCATGGCTGGCACGACTTCCACTCCATTCGTTATAGGGACCATTGGTGGCACATCCACCACTACACCAGTTACTACACCTATTTTGGGTATGCCCTCCATAGGGAACCCATCTACCGTTCCCCTCACGATACCTATTCCCGCAGCGGGGATCCCTATCCCCACTACATCAGTAGCTCACACTACCAATGGTGGTGCTGGACCATCCTTCACTACCTCAGTCCCCCCACTTGGGGGCACCACCTCACATCTTGTCCCTCCACTTGGGGGCACTGGCCCCAAATTGGTCCACAGCACTACTATGTCACAGCCTTCTTCCAGTTTGCCGTTCATGGCTAGCCTTAACCTACCTGACCTGGCCAGATTGACCAACGATCCTATTCGAAACGACCCTACGTGGCCTCATATGCCTACCAAGCTCCCCTCTGATATCCCTAAGTTCGAGGGGAAGGCTGGTGAGGACCCACAAAACCATATCATGTCTTTCCACCTATGGTGTTCCTCTAACTCCATCGTGGATGACTCTATTCGCCTCCGTCTCTTACAGCGCACCTTCATTGGCTCTGCAGCCAAGTGGTATATCGAGCAACCTCATGGGACCCACGCCACCTTTGCTTCCCTTGCCTCGACCTTCCTGCAGTTCTTCCAGTTGCCTGTCCGCTATGACGCGGGCGTTGAGATCCTTCTATCTTGTAGACAAAACACGGCTACCCATATCACGGACCACATCCATGAGTGGCGTCGACGCCGTAGCTTATGCAAGATTAAACTAGACGACCGTATCTTCCTAGATTGGTTCCTCAAATCCCTTCTCCCTGTTATTGCTAAGGATGTGGCCTCAGAAAGACCCCAGTCTGAAGAAGAGGCCATCCTTAAGGCTCAACAGTTCGACCTCATTTACGCCCAATCGGGTTACCTGTATACCATTATACCTGATGCCCCTCGCGGCGAGTCTTCCCAGCATGATGCGCCGGGGGCATCCCACGCTGCAGATGGTATCATTGGCCGTGTTTCTTCGCATCCCCACCCATTTTCTATAGCACGTCCTACCCCTGGCCCCGACCTATCGTGGGCTACTTCACAGTCTGGAGCAACCAACTCGTATGCTCCCATGACACATCACCATTCCCATGGACCCTCATGTCCACCTCAGTGCTTCGGGTATGCGACTCCTGCTTATGCTCCTCCAGTCGCCCCTCAGCCTTACTACCATCAGCAGGCTGCCTCAGCTCCTGTGCCTTCACAAGCCCCACCAGCTTATTATCCGCCACAGGCAGCCCCTGCGGCACATCCACAACCTACTCCGCAGTCCTATCAGCAACCCCCTCAAGTTGCTGCACCTGCTCAGCCTCAACCTACATATCATCCTCCGCAGCCTGCTCCAGCACCTGCGCAACCTCAAAATCCACCTGCTGCCCAAGGGCAAGTTTACGCCCAACAGAACCCGCAGCAAAACCAGAATAACCAACGAAACCAGGGCCAACAGAACCGCGGCAAAGGCCGTAATCGGGGGAACAACCAACCTGCAGACCAAGCTGGTCAACCGGCTAATCCCCCTGACAACAACAATGCGGCCCCCGCTAATCAAAACCCTGATCGCCCGCCCAAGCAGGCTAAAAACCCCAATTTGCGAACGAACCACCCTTGTTCTATTTGCGGGGTCTATGGACATTACACACATGCTTTCCCACACTTGGAGCGAGCTCGGCAACTCTGGGTTGACGAGGCCCATCGCCAAGGGCATGCGGCTCCCCAAGCACCGCCCAACCCTCCCCAACCTCAACAACCCCCTTTAGTGCTGCAAAACCCCCTACCGACCCAAGGCGTAGTGAACACTCAGCCGTTGGCTCCCCATCAAGCCAATGCGCCCGAACAACAACAGATCACTTACGCTGCTCCTGATCAACCCATGTTTGACTCAGGTACCCACCACTTGCTGATGATGTCATCTGCTGACGTCAACCTCCAGACCCGTCGAAACCAATATGGCTCCACCTCTGAAGCCACTCCCACGGATAAACCTACTAACGCCCATCCCACCGATCAGGCGTTACGTATACCTCCGCCTCCCATAGACGGCGCTGCGAAAGCACCTCGTTTCCCCCTTCGCCGAATCAACAATAACCCTAATGCGCGCGCTGCGTCAAACTACAACATCGTAGACGACCTAGCCCAATCTCCCGCAGCCATGTCTGCGTTAGAAGTCTTGAAGAACTGTCCTTCCCAGCGCAAGACGTTACTTTCTGCCATTGGGGGGATTGACCCAAATGATTCGCATTTGATGGCATTTGATTTAGACCAGTCTGAACCACGCCTACCTTCCAGCTTAGCATTCCAAGTTACTGTCTCCGTTAGGAATCTTGTCATCCATCGGTGCATCATCGATGAGGGTGCCTCCACATGCGTTATGTCTACATTCGTATGGCAGAAGCTAGGATCCCCTCCTCTCCAGCAGTCCACCACTGCGTTACGTGCCTATGAAGGTCGCTCAGCCCAGCCCCAAGGCCTCCTACCCAACGTACCCGTCCAGTTAGGTGGTAAAACCGTCCTTATTGACATAGAGGTAATCAATGCCCAATTGGATTACAACCTTTTACTTGGTCGCAGCTACATGTATGCCATGCGGGCGGTTGCCTCTTCGGTCTTTCGCACCATGATGTTCCCCCATGAGGGACGCATGGTTAAAATTGACCAGCTCACATACTATGATCCCAGTGCTCCCGCGGCACCTGAAAACGTTCTCCCCATGGTTGAACAACCTGTTTCTCCTGCCACCACTTCGTTTGTTTCCTCTTCGGGGCCTGGAGTCTACTTAGACGCGCCGATGACTTCCACCTTTCAATCCATTCCCCCCCCGTCATCTACGCCCGAAGTCTCTGACTTATGTACCTTGTCCCACGACAACTTACCACCTAATACTCAACCACCCTTGTTGCCAAAACAACCATTGGTACCTAGCCACATTGGTGTTACACCGATCCATACGATCCCCTTCCTAGTCCCTCCATCGGGAGTAGTAAGCGCCCCGGTCATGGCTACCCTTAGCCTCCCTGGGTTAACCTTGGGATTACCTGTATGGTATCTTTCGCCTCCCGTTCGCCCACCGACACCAGATGTCGTCCTCCAACCGGTGCAACCCATGGCTACTACCTCTCAGCCACCTCCTGGTGTCTCTACCCCTTCGTCCTCCACGACTCCCACTCCTCCTCCCAAACCCACTGGGGGCAGAGGCCCAAAACCTTACACTGCTGCCCCACCTCCCAAGACAGTCAAAAACCCTCCAGTGTTTCGTGCTCCTCCCAAATGCTCGTTGTGTGACGAGTTGGGCCATGCCACTCACCAGTGTCCACAGTTACCAGCCCTACAGAAACACATGCAGATGCTCGACGATGACCCTAACATCCCAGTTGTCGAACTAAACCCCACTCCCAAGCCTAAAGATAAGTCCCTACGTACCAACCACTCCTGCGCCATATGCGGTATTTACGGGCATTATTCACATCATTGTCCCGATCTCCCGGATTACAGAGCAGCTCTTTATGAGATGAACAATCTGGATCTTGAGACGGCACCACCTACCATTGAGGAGATCTACCCCCCGGTCTCTCCCCCTTCTTAAGAGGTTAATATCATCTACATGATCTCTTCAACCACCACTTCCACTACCATTCCCTCGTCAACCGATTTGACGACGCAAACTTTCCGTACCGATGAGGAAGTTCTTGAGGCCCTGACTGCCCCGGATTATCCCTGGGACGATATGTACCATCGTTCCTATTTCATCCCAGAAGAATCCTCCTCTAGCACATCTAACCAATTCACAGTTGAATCTAAAGACTTCCTCCCCACCAAGGTCGACTGGTTCAAGGACCCTATCCCTGCTCCTGATGCCTTCGAGGAGGGCAACATGGCCAACATCTCACCTGTCATCCAAGTTGATATTGCTGCTCCAGGTCGTGCCCCTGAACTCATCACTTTAGGAGCATTCTGCAGTAAACAAGAGATTGAAGACTACATAAACCTTTTTAGAGAATTCCGTGATGTTTTTGCTTGGCCCTCTACCAGAATGCCTGGGTTCAACCCCGCCATTCTCAAACATCACATAGACACATGGCCAGAGGAACTCCATGTTCATACCGAAACCAACTCTGAAGGCCTCCCTTTACGCAACCCCCCTGACGGGTTGCATCCTACGGAATCTCTATCCATAGAATAACTCGCGGCCCCATTTTGGTCCGCATTGTACAGTTTGCTCTCTTTTTGTTTTTCACTTTTTTACCATCATCTTACATTCATCCTTTCTGCATGATTACAGATGGACCACTTTCCACCTCATTACACTGGCTTCGCTGACGGCGCAAGCCGCTGGTCTCCCAACCTGGCTTCTGCAGCATGGGTCTTGTACTCCCCTTCCAACGAGATGATTCACCTTGACGGAATATGTATAGGCGCTGCTACCAATAACCAGGCGGAGTATGATGCTGTGACCGGTCTCCTGACTGCCGCCCTCCAAATAGGCATAAGTCACCTTCATGTGTTCCTTGACTCCCAGCTACTTGTCTCCCAGCTCAACAACTGCTACCAGGTGCGTGATCCCTGCCTTTTTAGAAAATTCCTGCGCACAAAACAACTCAGTCGACAATTTGGATCCATCACATTCACACATGTCCCCAGAGCCCAAAATAGTGTCGCAGACCAAATGGCCAACAACATCCTAGACTGGCATATCAATCACACCATGTAACATCATGCATCATCATCCCATAGCATCTCATAAAAAAAATATAAAAACCCAAAAAGATTGCATCGCATCCACATTTGCATCCATATACATAAACCACATGCATATCCATAGGGGCATCCACGTGCCTAAACATACATATATCATGTTGCATCACATAAAATACACAAGGGGCATCCACGTGCCTAACATCCTAACCTACTTGCATCCACGTGCAATGTAAACATATCACAAACATAAAGCGCATCCACGTGCGTATAAATACAATAACAATCATACAAAAAGGTGCATCCACGTGCATATATATATATATCAAAAAATATACATGTTCAGTGCTATACATGTCCTGAGTACCCCTGTACTCAGCTATACAAAATGGCTATACATGCCTAAAGCCTCATCTACATACATGCCGTAGCTACAAAACTCGGGGGGGAGTCCCCTGCACCCCCTAATGGGAGTCGTATCCTGCATCACTGCCGGCATCGGCTGCCTCTGAATCCTCCCCTCGCTCCTCCTCCGACAAGTCCTCCTCTCCTCCGGCCTCCTGTGCCCGGGCCTGGTCCACCAAAATCGCCACCCGGATCGCGATGGATCTGAACTCACGGGGTGCCCCCATGCAATCCCGCACCACGTCAGGATCGACATCCCGCCATCCCTCGTCGGTCACTCCTATCAATAACCGATCTAGTAGCTCCCGTACAGACTCTAGGGTCACCTCTGGATCCCGGCGTCGCACCTCTCCTCGTCCAGGCAGAGCTGGAACGGCCACAATACCCCGCCGGGCCACATATCCTGGAGGTGGCCTCGGGCCCACATCTGCAACACCAACCATATGTCAGTTACAATATATCCATCTACTATCATATAAATCAAAACTTGACATACATAACATCCAACCAAAACAAATACATACCGTCGGGACCCCATGCCTGTCTTGGTGCTCGTGGCGCCTCCGGATCTCCCGTAAAGTCCATGTCCCGATACGGGAAGTCGTCCAGTGTCAGTGGTATCTGGAGCCACTGCAGGTACAACTCCTGCGTAAAGTACCTGCCCACGTCGCCACCCCCACGGTGGCGCATCATCTCACCCCAACGAACCATCCTCTGCTCCCTCATCCCTCCTGGCCTAATCGGCACCCGTGGCCGCAGTGTGGGTACCCTCTCCATAAAGAAGGCACATAGGAAGGACCCAAAGCAAAATCCCTTGCCATCTTCCTTCGCTGCCGTCAGCTGCCGCTGAACGCAGGTCAGGAACATCTGCCCCCACGCGTAGTACACCCCATCCAGTACGCGCTCTACCATCTGCATCTTCCCCCCAGACACCTTCTCCGGTGACTGGGAACCCAATACCCGCACCACACACGCCGCCATGGCCCGCACTGCCGGCTCCTGTAGGTCCTTCACCAGGAGTGCATTCCTATGCACAACCGCGTCCGGACCGCAGTACCTCTCTAACATGTCCTCCATGTCAACATCCGCGGCAACCCGTGGCTGTGTATCTGCCACCCTGCCCAAGCAGGGCAACCCCGTCAGAAAGTAAACATCGGTCAGGGTGAGGTCCACCCTCTCACCCTGTACCCGGAAAGCCTGTATGTCCGGCTCCCAGAAGCTGATCAGACGGTTCAGCAACAATGTTGCTGTCCGTATCATAGGTATCTGTGCGAACTTCAAAAGTCCGCACAATCCCAGCACAGATCGCACATGGCGATTCCCTCGAATGAAACCCATGGTCTCATCAGGGATCTCCCGCTCTCTCCAGAGAACCTGGGGCATCCTGCCATCCACACAAAGTGAACCCATCAGACTCATGTCAACCAAAGTAAAGTACTTTTCCCCCTCCCAGAAGCCCTAATAGCTCGGCCCAAAATTGCAGCTTTCAGGCTTCCTGCCGCGGTTTCCGACCGCGGCTGTCAGGCATATGGTCGCGGTTTTCAACCGCGCCTGTCAGCCCTAAACCCGCGGTTGGGAACCGCGTGTTCCTCCTTGGAACTCGTGGTACTCGACCGCGTTTCCATCCAGGAATCACGCGGTCTCCAACCGCGTGGTTCGGCCCGAAACTCGCGGTCTTCAACCGCGGTTTCGACCCCCTAACCCGCGGTCCACCCCACGTGGACCGTACAACTAAACCCTGGGACCCACTACCCAACCCCCGACCCTAAAAAATGTGCAGGTATGAGTTTAATAAAATACCTGTATCTCACGGATCTGAAATCAGCCAGACGGATCATCCAGAAATGCCACCTAAGCTCTGGTCCACTCTAATCACAAGTCAAAGTCAACAAGTACAAATGACACATGTCATGTTGGACCCACCACTATTTATAGTCGGTTGACTTTTTCTTGTTTTGGTCATTCTGGCCCCATACGGAGTCCGTTTTCCGAACCGTTTCCACCATTGGAATCAGATCGACGCGACCGTCATAATAGTCACCTCGTTGCATTATTTTTGTTCCGTCATTTTTTGCCCATTTTTCAGACGTCACTAGTCGCCTCGGTTTGCGTGCCACATCGGCCGTTCTCCGTTTTTCACATGTTTTATATCATCGGATTCATTTTTCCAAGCTGGTGATGATGCTTGAGATCATTTCTCGCTCTCACCTCCAGATTTTCTGGGCATTTTTCAAAATGCCCCCGTCACCTCGGTGTGCGTGCCACATCGGCCGTTACCCATTTTTGACATCCTTTATATCGCCGGATTCATTTTTCCGAGCTCGTGATGATGCTTGAGATCATTTCTCGCTTTCACTTGGTACAATTTCAACATTGTGTCCCAACACCTTGCTGCCTCGGTTTGCGTGCCACATCGGCCGCCATCGGATTGTTCCACATTTTTACATGAGCCATTCACTCCTGTCATACTGCAAATGTTTCGTTATTTTGCCACCATTTCAACTACCCCGCAAGGAGGCCCACCAGTGTTCCCCCCCTACTCTCGTTCTTCGTCATCATTTCTGATCCTTGATTGAACACTTCCTCCTTGCCTGGCCATTCCTTTTGTTCGGTATACTTTTATCCCTTTTTCGGGCCAGACAAGTCCTTTACGAAAAAGGCACTTAGGGAGTTTCCGTTAAGCTCTTTTCCGACTCCTAAAAGAATGAAAAGATCGCCGAGAAATCTTGCTTCCTTTCATGCTCGCTAAAGTACCTGAAAGGGCGTCTATCTGGTATAAGTTTAACCCTTTTCCGGACCTGGTAGACTAATTACGAAAAAGGAATACTCTAGTCACACCGGCTAGAAGAGTTCTTCATTGCATCCTTTTATGCTTCTTTGGGCCTTGGAGACTAAATCTACGAAAAAGCAACCCCCTGGAGTCTTCTTACTTGCTTTCAGACTCTCTAAAATTGAAAGCAACCACGAGCATGAACTGTCCTGGGCTCGTAAAATCCACACGACAGTACCATTCCATCTTTCCAGAGTCTTCTTATCGCTTTCAGACTCCTTAAAATTGAAAGCAACCACGAGCATGAACTGTCCTGGGCTCGTAAAATCCACACGACAGTACCATTCCATTACTTCAGAGTCTTCTTATTTGCTTTCAGACTCCTTAAAATTGAAAGCAACCACGAGCATGAACTGTCCTGGGCTCGTAAAATCCACACGACAGTACCATTTTACACACACTTCTTCTAGTTCCTTCACCCATGAAGAAGTTTTCCCCCGTGCCTCTTGGCACTTTGATCTATCATCTCGGCAGCACCCCAATCAGGTCGCCTTTGTTCAGAGTATTCTGCAGTCTCCTGCCATTGTACCCCAGCTTGAGTCTCCCTCAGCCCAGTAACCTTCCCAGATCCCATACAGCTATGATCCCTCTCCCCTTAGTCAGTTTCATATGCTGCCAGATCATTCCCATTATCATACTCTGAACAAAGGAAGTTTGAGTCCACCCACTCTACTTTCCCAGTTGTCCCTAAACACTTTGTCAGTCCTGCCATCAGTACTATCACATTTCGGTCTTGTACCTCATGCTCCTGTCAAGGAAACATCATTGCCTTGATAGTTGCAGGTCTCCCTCTGTCGACGACAGCTCCTCTATTCCAGAGGATAGGCCCAGAGGTCCCTACGCCTTGGACTTATCACCATCTGTGGTAAGTGCCTACGGATCATTCTGAGAGGAGTCATCATTGCCTCTCCGAGTGGTTGTTCCTCACATGCTCGACTTCAGCACCTTGATCGCATCGTCGAGGATCGCGTAGGATTATATCCCATCAGTTTTTTGTCGAAGACCCCGGATTTCCCCCGACTCTAGCACATTGGTGAGTCACTTCGGAACGCCAAGTTGTATGTTCCCGTGGATGTCCGGGCTGCGTTGGCGATTATATTCGGAAGCCATCCAGTTCTATGCTTCCTTGAGTACCTAGTTTCAGTCCCAGATCAGTTCCAGTTCAGTGTACCATGGAGAGTTTGACCCCAGTCACTATGATCCAGCAGCTCATCAGTTCCTTTGGTACCACACTCAGTAGCACTGTTGATTGTTCCAGTGCACCAGTTCTGAAGTTCACACATGATCCGCTCAGCAGTATATCCCAGATTTGTGTCCCCTCTGGACTCTTATGATGTACACAGTGGTCATGTATCTTACAGGTCCCCCTTTTTCGGGCCTTACAGTTATGTTTATGTATCTTGATACGAGCATGAGTATGCCCGCCTTGTCCATATATTGAGATTATTCCTCAGTCAGTATTTGAGGTCATGTATATTTCAGGTCCCCATTTTTTTGGACCCCATTGTTGTTATTATGTTATATCCTGATACGAGCATGGGTATGCCCGCCTCGTCCATATGATCAGATGATTCCTCATCCATTCTTGAGGTTATGTACTTTTTGTTCTTGCAGTTGTTCGGGATCGTTGTTCCGGGCTTCAGTTTGTTTCTTCTCTTCTCTCCACATCCCAGGAAAACCATTCATGACTTATGATGTCCATCGGCCATACGATGAGCTCCTGACCTCGCACATCAGGGGGCAATCTGTTAACACCCAAAAAGTGTTCACTACCTCATCTACCACATTATATGGCTCATTTGTCCATTTCTCTACCATATTTCCCTGAAAAACCCCAAAAATCCCATTAAAAAGCCTCCAAAAGGCCTAAAATTCCTCCAAAAGGCCACAAAACCATCAAAATAGCCTAAAAAAGGCTAAAAACCCCCCTTTTCCTCCAAAAATAGCAAAAATCCCCTAAAAAGGGAATAAAAAATATAAAATAATGAGGAAAAGGAGAAAAAAAACCCTATACAGCTGCATAAAACCATGTGTTTCCTAAAACCATGGGTCAGCACTCCACCACCAAAAAACTATAAATAGGTGATGGAGATCCCTTATTCCATATCCACAATCACAAGCACCCTTACTCTGCCAAAATCTCTCTCGAAACCCTAGTTCACCATTGAACTACTTTCACCTTGAGAGCCACTTTTGGCCCATTCCCATCATTGGAGAAGGAGAAGGAGCATCTTGAAGCTTGGAGCATCCTCTTGGACACTGCAAAAGGCTTCATCAAACCTTCTCATTGAAGGTAATATCAATACAAAAAGCCATTCTTTATATCTTTTGTTTATGTTTTATGCACCATGTCTAAAGTAATTTATTTTCTGTTTTAGCTTAATTAGTTTAATATACTGAACTGCTACTAAGGAGTCCATTCTCCTTAGTAGGTGCTCATTTGCACAAGCTAGGGGTAAAACCCTAGCTACAACTGCTTTTCCACAAACAACAACTCTTGGTTTACCTCATGGGTGGGAACTAGTCAATCAGGTAGGGGTCGTTACCCTTTTCGCTGGCAGGTCCTCTCAATGGGCCAGCTACTTCGGGGTTCCTGTGGTACTCCTCACAATGAGTTTTAGGGATTATGCCCAAGTACTTCCCACAGTTAAGCGGATAGGGATTATTCCCAAATCTGAACCTGCAATAGATGCAAAAAAAATTGGCAGAAATTTCACCCAGCGAGCCCAAGAAAGTGCTCTGATACCAGATGTGATGCACCTGCAACAATTAATTAATACGAATATGCGAAATAGCAGAAATGACAGAACTTGGAATCACTTTTATATTGATCACAGGCCACTTCGAGGGGGCAACCTCCTATGAGCAAGCTCAATACAAATAACTTCACGGTGCCTTCATAGGTCTCAACACACACTAATATACTAAGTCTAGGCACCAATACTATGGGTCAAAACCATGGGCCGCTACAAACTATGGATCAACAATACTACGGGCGACTTACAAAGCATATGGGTCAACAACAATAACACAAACTATTGATCGACAAATACTACGGGACGACTTACAAAGCATATGCGTCCAATAACAACATACTAACAAAGTAAAGACATGGGTTCCTAATACGATTTTACCTAATCCTTGGAGTGAAGGGTACTGCACCAATACGCAAGCCGTTAGACAACATTGGTGGTCGAGTGAATCCCCTTAACCTTTAGGAAGCTGCACATACCCAGGGTCCATATCTATTTTCAGTTGATAAATCGTAGATTACATCTGTCCATAACTGTTTCCGATCACTTCCACGCTGTTACAGATCGATTCTGAAAGAAAAAAAATCTGTTTTTTTCGCCATATCTCCCTTGTTTTCACTCTGTTTCTCTTGAAACTTCACTGAAACCCCCACAATCCCATTATGCACATTTCATTCATGAGGACCCTATTCCAAATTCCACTTCCCAAAGCCAGAAATCTCACATTTGTCTATTTTTAGGATTTGTCATAACTTCTTCGATTTTCTCTCAATCGCCATCCAATTTTTCCACAGTGTTCATTTCCTATTTCTACTTCTTTGTCCCTCTCTGACAAATTTTCTCATTCTTTCACCCCGCTTCTGAAATCCCCATTTTCTGCTCCCCTGTCCATTAGAAAGTATCCAAAACCTAGTCAAACCCCAATTACCCATCATATTTTTTCCCAAATCCAAATTTGCCCTTACTAAAGAAGCTTCTATTTTTGTTTTTCTACCCATTCAAAAAAAAAAAAAACTCATGGTTATGGTTGTCACCCGCACAGGAGCACAAATCATGGATGAAGAACTTGCAACCCTCAAAACCAAAATCCAATATTTGGATGAAAAATTTCTCAGTCTTCATCTTTAGCATTCAACCATGAACAATAAATAACGGCCGGAATCTTCTGCAGACATTGGGTTCTCTTCTTCCAGCGATTTTCGTGGGCCGAATCTTGAGTTTCCTTGCTTCAATGGTAATGATCCGACTGGATGGATATACTGTTGGCAGGTGGTTTGATGAGGAAATGTCGCAGTACTGCAGATGCTGCGACACATCGGATGAGGGCACGAAAGGAATATTTTGTTCTAAAGAATACCGCAGTTGGTGGGTTTTTGGGTCACTTGGACCACATATTATGTAATAGTGAGTCAGTTGTACCATGGTATGCAGGTTTTTGGGGTCATTTAGACCAAGTTAGTTAGATAGTGGGTCAATTGTCCATAAGTGTCGGTTAGGAAGTCGTTTGTAAGTGGACAAATGTTGTAATGGCAGAAGCCTATAAATAGATGAGAGTTGTAGGTGTTAAGTAGGCAATTGAAGTTGGAGTAAGCAAGAGATGCATGTATGCAAAGATCTATGTTTTGTTCTCTGGTTTATGACTGTGGCCATAATATAATGATGATGTTCTGATATAATCTTTGTGCAATGTTGCGATATTGGAATGTTGTTATATTTTTTCTTAATGCAATGTCTGTTTACTGTTGCCGAGATGATAAATGCTATGATTAAATATGCTCTATGTTGAACGTAATGGTAAATGCTACGATTATAGCTCCTTGCCGAATGTTTAAAGTTTATGGTTAAACACTGCAATAGAGTTAGTCTGTGTAGCCACAACTTCCCTCCTCCCTCGGCGGAAACATGGTTCCGTCTGCTCTTCCTAAATGCCTCAGGTGAGACCTCATCCACTCTACAGGTGTTGCTGGGTGGTCTCAAACCTTCCCGAGTCGGTGCCTAGGGAGACTATGGTGTGTGTCGACAGTGAGGTGAACCCCTGTCGACTGAGATCGCATTGGATTTGGTCAACCCCCAGCACCAGCGTACCCACACCTCCGCTCACTGACTCTCAAATAGCAAGGAATACTACTTCGATACCGCCAAGTTCGTCAATTCCACAGAAGTTAATTAGTAGTAGTAGCACAGCGACAGGAGGAAGGAAGCCCAGGATGGCGGGCGATGATGCTAAATTACTGTTGTTCCATGGAAGTGTGACAGACAACCCAGAACAGTATTGGTTTTTGTGTGAAGTGGTCTGGACTATGAAATAGATCGCTGATGCCCATGCTAAGAAAGGACAGTTAGCCACTACTCTACGGGGTCGTGCATTAGATTGGTTCATGAAGTTTATTCTAGTCCCTATGAGGGCCCCAGAGAAGTCACTAGATGAGATTCGGGATGGACTGATTGCTGAATTTAGATAGCCTAAGTCGGAGGCCCAGTACATTACTGAATTGAAGGAAATCAAGCAGTATCCCAATGAGACGGTATGGGATTTCGACCAACGATTCAAGGCATTGATGGCAAAGGTTAGTTTCGATATGAGTGTTGTCTAACATAAAGAATGGTTCATTGCGGCACTGCTACCCCACATTCGGCTGCCGCTGATGCAACAAAACATATCGACACCTAACGAAGATCTAGAAATTGCAATGTGCTTGGAGGCGTCGCCGATTGGATATAATGCATCCGAGATGTCGCAGATACAGACATAGCTCGCCAACCTGACCATACAGTTACAAGATTTGAAGAAGAACAAGGAACAGCGTGATGAAGTATGGTGTATGCAATGCCGAGGAGAAGGGCATACAAAGGATAATTGCCTGTATTTCCATAATTATTTGGTGTCAGGTGCGCCAAACCCGTTGAATGGAGGAAGTATGTCGTGGTGTCGCGTTTTCCAGGTCTATGGGCATAGTCATGATAATTGCCCGTATATGCAGAAAATGGTCACAACCCCATGAAATATTTATTGCACATTTTGTAAATCGGTGGGTCATGATGACAAGGATTGTCGTGCATATGGGTTGCTACAAGAGAGAATGTGTGATTCCTTCTATGTTAAGGATGATCAGTGTGTCGTACAATTGCAACCGCAAGTAGCCCAACCACTACCTCAACCACATATGTAGTTTGTACCGCAACAACAACCGCAGCAGTTCGTGCCGCAATATGCTCCTATGCAGGTGACTCCACAGCAGCCACAGTATGTCCAGCAACCACAATATGCACCACAAGGGCAAGGTATGCAACAGACTCCCATGCAACTACAGTACAAACAGCAAGGCATATTTCGAGGAGGATACTGGGGTGGACGCGGTGGAGGATTTGGTCGCGAAGGAGGAGGCCGTGGTGGTCGTGGACCTATTCAGTGTTACCACTATGTGGTATGGGGGCATTATCAGTGAGACTGTCCACTACTACAGAATCAGTGTACGTTTTGTTTTGTTAATGATCATACGATTGAGAATTGTCCACAGTTGATTGCACGATGGCAGGCTGGGAACACTCCGCAGCTACAGAATCAGGCCCAACCACAGCAACCAGTACAGAATCCGGTACCGCAACCAGTGTAGAACCAACCCCCACAACCACCGCCAAACGTCAATCTGAATGTCAATCAACCAGCGAATCTGCCACAGAACCAGACGCGGGGTGCAAATATTGTGACTATTTCTGCAGAACTGCGACCGTAAGATGCTTTGGTGGCTATTGTGACTCGTGGAGGCAAAACAACTGGGTAAGATAGCTCGCGACCAATAATTCGGTTTCCAGGAAAGAAGACAGTATCATTTGACATCGATGCGAAACGGGAGGCATTCCTCCAGGCGCGTCGCACCCTGGAGGAAGACCGCGGGAAGGCTATTGTTTGCGATATGCCACCTGTCTTTGATACTACATCAGAAGGCGGTTCGTCGACACCATCGGGAACATTGCAAAATTTTCTTGAAAACTGTCTATTATTAGCCTGAGACCTGGCTGCCCTGGTTGAGATTGAGGGATTATTGAAGTAGCTTCTGAAAGGACGGCATGAGTCGGCAGTAAACTCTCTGCAGCGATGGAAGACTGGCAAGGAGATGTGAATGAATATTCAGATTGGTGAATATGATGTTGACTCTGTGATTCTTGACCTTGGTTCGGATGTTAACATCTTAACCAAGCAGGCATGGCAGAAGATGGGGAGTCCCCCATTGAGCTGGTCACTTGTGCAGCTCCGGTTGGCTAACCATGTGAAGGTAACACCCATTGGATGAGTTTCGCAGCTCATGATCGATATTGAGGGTATGAAGACTTACACTGACTTCGATTTTATTGAAGTAGTTGAGGGAGGAAGCCCCTATCCCGCTCTATTGGGGATTGGATGGGCTAATGATAGTGGAGTTGTAATCAACTTCAAGAAGCGCATGATGACCTTTGAGAACCACGATTTCAGAGTCATTGCCCCATTAGATCCAGTTGAAGGACGCCGATATGTTGATCCTGTGAAAGATGATGATCCTGTTAGATGGGACCATGTGTTCAATATTTCTGAAGATTATATTCATCCTACCGCCTACGGTGAGTTGGAGTGGCGTAGTGAGAGTTCTACATCTTCCGACTCTAATGATGCATTGGAACATTGGCATAACCGAATGCATGAAGTACCACTTCGGAAATGTTGTTTAGTTATGCAATCCTTATGTCGTGTTACAATGGAAATGATCACATTTCCTACCTACGAGGGGTTTCTTGGCATAAACACCTTTTTAGAAGAATTTGAAGACCGTGTTCCAGAACCACAGCAATTGCTGGCCTTAGAGGAAGCACTGAAGGCTACTCCAGGGAGATGGTGGGTGACACATAAGAAATTCATTAAAGGTTGGTCACAGTGTCGAAGGTTGATGATGGTTTAGTTCAGCAATACTGAGGTTTATCACACTGGCAAGTATGATGGCCACACTGACCCCAGTGATCATGTGATGGAGTGCCAATGCTTATGGGTAGCACGACCCAAAGATGAGTGGGCCCATGCTTTTTTCCACACTTTGGATGAGATACCACGCTCGTGGTACACTGCTGTTGGAGCATAGGCCGCAGCTATAGTAAAGCTGTGAATTTTGAGGAAAAAGCACAAGTGTTGAAGGGAAGAAATGCTAATTTTGAGTAAAAGCACCAATTTTGGGCAGAAGTGAACAGTGCACAGTATGGCGCCAGATGGACGAGCTCAGCATAGATTACGAGCCGAAAATCGCGGAGCTCATGCGCACATGCCAAAGGAGAGTGAATGTGGCCGAGTAGAAAGCTCAGCTACCACAATAAATGAAGCGACGGCATAGAGGGATCAGCTACCCTCATTAAGGCTAAGTACAGAAGTTATGGTTGCTCTGACCAAGGAAGAGCAATGGACCAAAGCATTGAAGGAGAAGGACAAGGAGCAGTGAACGATGAAGCGGCGCCCATACCCGCAATCTATGTCGAAAATCACGGAGTCTGCAGGAAGCGGCGACATGACTGCAAGCAGTGCCTACAGTACACCTAGCCATGTCCACGGTTAGGGTTTTTGGGGGATTACTGCTGGGAAAGGCCCACAGTTTTGTAAAGGTGCGACCCTCAGGGCCACCTATATATGTGTGTAATTGTAGAAGGTTAGAAGGTTAGAAGTTAGATGAGTTGGCTAGAAGGTAAGAGAGTTAGCCTTGGACAGCTGTAGAGCTAGTTTCTGAGTTTACAGACAGTCCGAGTTGATGTCTGAGTCATTGTAATCTCTGTAGAGGAAGAGAATAGATCTAAGAGAAGGGCTCCCAGCTGTGTGTGTGGAGTTTCCCAGAAAGATCTAAGGCTGCAGCTGTGTGTGCAGCGTACTGTGTAATTCCCATTTTGAGTTAATATTGAATACAGTTCCTGTGAATGTGATTTCCCCATGGAGGCGAACCACATAATTCTAGTTGTTATGGTGATGTTTTATGTGAATGCATGTCTATGTTTTACTATCTATGTTTACAAGAAGGATTCGCTATCTTTATGAATGAATATGTAAAGTAAGTTCTTGAAGCTCCCTTAGAAGTTATACTCATGCAGCGTCAAAGGGGCCTGCAAGAACGCTATCACTCCAGCGCTTGAGGAGTGTGTTACTGCGCTGTGGCGCAAGGATAAGGATGACACAGAGTTAGACGTAGCGGGTAAACGCCTCATTCACAGGTGCAGAAATACCACGTAGCTAGGATGGTAAGAGTTTCAGCGTTGTCGCGCTGAAAGGTCTGCGGAAGAGTAAGACGTTCCGCTCTGGGGAATCCTCCCGGAAGAGAAGGGAGAAGATTATAGTCTCCACATCGCCTAGGTTAAGGAAGCCTGATTCCTCAGCCCCCCCATAGTCACTTCGGGTGAGACTTCGGGCTGCTGTGCAGCTCGTTGCCGAGAGGGCCAGTGCGCCAAGGGGTGTTTGTTGCTGCGCATCCTGAAAACCCGGGTTTGTCCAGAAAGCAGCCAACAAATGGTTCTGTTGCCTTGAGACTTGTTATTCCAGCGACGTGCGAGATTGATGCGAAACCTAGAGAAAAAGGGAGCCAACAAATGGTTCCATTGCCTTAAGACTTGTTATTCCGGCGACGTGCGAGATTGATGCGAAATCTAGAGAAAAAGGGAACCAACAAATGGTTCCATTGCCGCGCTAAGGATGTGTGATGCTTTAAATTCGGGATTTGTGAGGTTGAAGAAGTTGAGCTGAGCGTCGACTTCTAGTAGCCATTTGTAAGCCAACAAATGCTTCCATTGCCGGCTTTAACCCCATTATCTTGAAGGCAATGTGGTACTGGAATCCTACAGCTAAAGAAATTCAAGACTGGTTTGATTCAAAGGCTAGAGAGTTCGCTGAATGAGAAAATAGAAGCTCTAGGCTTTAGATAGAAGACTGGTTACAGAAGCATATTTATACTGACCTTCACAAAATTTTCTTCGTAACATTTGCACTTGAGTTGCATGCGTGGGTAGCCAAGCTAGCAGATACTGGACCCACTGTGCATGTTGATCAACCCGTCGTTTGGACGCCTGAGCTAGTTAGCATTTTGAAGCGGGTAGATAATTTTGTGTCCCGCGCAGTAGACTTTTGGTTGAACAGTCTACTGGAAGGCTTCATCACCGAGTTTGTAGTAGATACGAGAAATAGCTTCAGCGAAGCTGAGAGGAGCTTCTTCCAAGCATACAGGGGTAAGTTCTTAAATTCTCTGAACTTATGGATTAAAATGATCCTGTATGAAAAAGGAAAACTATGCATAGCTTCCAATGAATAGCATAGACAAGCAATGTCCACAGATTTTGATAGTGATCTTGAAGTTATTGGTTGCACTCGTAGTGGAAAACGGTATAAAGTAGGCCTTGACCAACATTCTTTTGAGTCTAGCCCAGAAGATAGTCGAGCTCCTAAAGCGAGCCATATAGAGAGACAAGGGAGTGCTCATATCCCTTATCACCCTTTTACACCGCAAAAGCCAGACGGGGCTCAGTATAACCCCGCAGCAACACCTTCTAGTAGCCCGCACGGTACTTCTAGTACCTCAGCCCCACCTTTGTTTAACCATCCCAGCGGCAGTGCTATAGCACCTCCACATCAACCTAGCGCAAGAAGGATGGGTGATGACATGAAGCTACCAACCTTTAGGGGAACAGGGCTAGAAGACCCTGAGCAGCACTGGTTCCTATGTGAAGCCATTTGGATGATTAAGCAAATTAATGATGATGCTGTTAAGCTAGTTCAGCTAGCAACCACACTAAGAGAAAGAGCCTTAACCTGGTTCATGAAATACTCAGCAGCACAGAATAGGATGCTTGCTGATGTAAGAAATGCTATGATTAGAGAATTCAAGAAACCTAAATCAGAATCACAGTGCATAACCGAGCTCAAAGACATAAAACAGTTACCCACAGAGTCAGTATGGGACTTTGACTAGAAGTTCAAAGCCTTGATAGATCAAGTAAGCTTTGAGTTTGCACCGCAGCAGCATAAGGAATGGTTCATTGCTGCGTTGCTTCCTCATATTAGACTTCCTCTTATGCAACAGAATCTCACTACTCAGGAACAAGCTCTAGAGATGGCTATGAAACTAGAAGCTTCACCAATTGCTGGAACAAGCAACGATGTTGGGAAGTTGCAGAACCAGTTAGCAAACCTAACCTTGCAAGTCCATGATATTAAGAAAGGAAAGGATGTTAAAGAAGAAATTTGGTGTACAAAATGTAGAGCACAAGGTCATTCAAAGGACCATTGTCCCGTTTTCATAGAGTATATTGCGACTGGAGCACCTAACCCTTTACCACAGGCTTAGGGGCCTTGGTGTGAAATCTGTAGAACTAGAGGTCGTAGACCACAAGAATGTCACTTGTTAAAAAAATATGTACAAACTCCAAAGAATCTATATTGCAATTTCTGCAAATCAGTAGGCCATGATGAGAACAATTGCAGAGCATATGACCTTATGATGGAAAGGAAACATGATGTTTATAGAGTACAGTCAGAGGCACAAGGACCCACAGCAAGTCCACAGTATGAACCAGCTCGTGAAGGCCAAGGAGGAAATTATAGGGGCCGAGGACGCGCAGAAGGTTTTGGTCGTGGACGAGGATAGATCACTTGCTATAACTGCGGAACTCAAGGTCATTATGCAAGGGATTGCCAAAACCCTACAACCACCTGCAGATACTGTAAATCGTATGATCATGTGATTGAATAATGCCCTCAGTTGATGGCTAAGATGCAAGCAAAGACGCCATAGGTTAACCAGAATATTCAGTTGATTGCAGCAGAAAAAAGAGAACTAGATCCTACAGTTAATATAGTGAGGCGCAGTGGAGCAACCACTAGTACACCAGAGTCAGGAATTGGAAAACTAGCTACACAATGGGTGCGCCGCGCTAATATTAAACCACCTCTGTTCGACTTGCAAAAGCAAAAAGAAGCATTCAAGCAAGCTCAAGAGTATTTCTCAGATCCCCGAGCTTCAAGTTCTATCGCAGTATCGCACAAAGATATTAGACCGCAAGTGCTAAGACAAGAAAACTTGGTACAAGAACAATCTACTACATCGGGAAGGCCTGATGAGGAGGATGCACTAGGCAGTGTTCATGCTTTCCTGAGAAGCTGTTTAAAGTTGTTGCGCAATGAAAAAGCAACTATGGAACTCCAACACCTGTTGGATCAGTGTCAACAATCTACTTCGATGAATACCCCGCAGCGTGTTGTTCATCAGATTGGGAGTCATATTAGAACTGGAAGAGAGATGAGACTCATAGCGCAGATTGGAGCATTTGAAATGGACGAAGTTATTTTGGATTTAGGCTCAGAAGTTAATGGTCTCACCATGCAGACATGGGAACAGATGGGTAGCCCTCAGCTTACCAGATCTCCTATCTAGCTAAGACTTGCAAATCAGCAATGAGTTTCTCCATTGGGCAGATTACCCAATGTACCCATTGATATTGAGGGAGTAAGAAGTTCTGCAGACTTTGAAGTAATCAAAATTCTGGATGATAGTAGACCTTACCCAGCACTTTTAGGCATAGACTGGGCATTTGATAATCTGGCTATCGTTAATTTGAAGAAAAGACAGATGACCTTTGAGGATGACCAGATTAGGGTCATTGCACCACTTGATCCCCTTCAAGGACCACGGTATATTGAACCCATTCAAGCAGAAGAAGAAGTGCGCCACATTGAAAGTTTGTATCAGATGACTACTAGTCATAGTGACTATGTCAATCCCACAGCAGATGGCCATATCAGCTGGCGATGCGATAGCTCGTGCACATCAGATTCAGAAGCAGGATTGGAAAACTGGCAGAATCACTTACATGAGGTTTTTGCAAGGCATTGTGCCATGATGACTAAATCCATTCGATGGATTGGCACAGAATTGAATAACACTCCAATCTTTGATGGTTTAACTGAAATAAGTGAATTCATACATACATATGAACAACAAATCCCAGATGAGCAGCGCATACAAGCATTGGATGTAGCACTGCACGCTACACCCACAAGATGGTGGGGTGCGCATAAAAAAAATATTGACACATGGCAAGACTGTCGCAGATTGATACTGTGCAGATTTCAGCAAACTACAGCAGAAGTGTTGCGCAAATATGATGGACAGAGTGACCCCAGGTCACACGTTGAAGCATGTATTCAGCAATGGTCAGATATTCCAAAGGATGAGTGGGTTCACCTACTCATCCACACGTTGGATACAGTCCCAAGGAACTGGTACACTGAAACAGAATTGCACAGAGGCACTATCACTTGGCCTCTTATGATGGAAAGTTTTCAACCTACCTTTAGCTTTGAGTCAGAACATCCAAGCATCGACCACGCTTTAAAGTGTATTAGAAAGAAGGTATTTGAACAATGTCCTTTACCAGAATACTCTCAACCAGATTGGGCTGTCCATATGGAACATGCCCTGGAATGTTATAATTTCACCACTGGTGAAGAGGAAGATGATCCTCGCAACATCAATATTCCAGAATCAGAAGGGACACGCAAGGTCGAAGGCCCTCAGCTTGATATCCCTACCATTATAGAACACATCAAGCTCAAGAAGATTAACATTGGTACAGAAGCTGAACCCAAGTTTGCTTCTATAGGAGATTATTGGGATGATGAAACTGTTGGCCATGTTGTAGATTTACTATGTGACTACCAGGATATCTTTCCTACCAAGTTTACAGAAATGAAAGGCATATTAGGAGATTTAGGAGCTATGCGCATACCTTTGAAAGCAGACGCCAAGCCAGTAAAACAGTGCCCGTACAGGTTGAACCCGCGATATAAAGAAAAGGTTAGAGAAGAAATTGATAAGATGCTCGCAGCAGGTATCATTGAGCCAGTAGAGGAAAGTAATTGGATTAGTCCTATGGTGGTACAAGAGAAAAAGATAAAAGGTGAAATAAGAATCTGCGTGGACTTGCGCAAGCTGAACGACGCATCAGCACATGATCCATTTCCTACGCCCTTTACAGACGAAGTGCTTAATAATGTCGGAGGACAAGAGGCTTACTCCTTCACTGATGGATTTTCGGGATACCATCAGATCAGAATCCATACAGAAGACTGCCATAAGAACACTTTTTCAACTGAATGGGGCTCATTCTAGTATATGGTAATGCCCTTTGGTCTTAAAAACGCTCCTGCTATCTTCTCTAGAGTCGTTGTTGCTGTTTTTAAAGAATTCATTCATAAGTTTCTAGAAGTCTATTTTGATGACTGGACTGTATTTGGTTTACTAAAGAACCATATAGGGAATCTGCGGATGATGTTAGAAAAATGTAGATAGTATCAGATTTCCCTTAACTTGAAAAAATGTATTTTATGTGCTCCTTTTGGTATTCTGTTGGGTCATATTGTATGTAGACAAGGACTCCTGATGGATCCTGCGAAGGTTGCCATCATCGCTAACTTACCTGCACCCAACTCAGTCAAACAATTGCCCACTACATTGGGACATACAGGGTACTACAGTAAATTTATCAAGGGTTATGCAAAAATAACTGTGCCTATGGAAAGATTGCTGAAAAAGGATTCGAAATTCCAATGGACAGAAGAATGCCAACAGAGCTTGGATACACTTAAAGAAAAGATGGTCACAGCATCTATTCTAGTCTTCCCAGACTGGAGAAAACACTTTCATGTTCATGTAGATGCTTCTTCCATAGCATTGGGGGTTGTGCTGACACAACCGGGAGGAGGAGGTATTGACCACCCCATTGCTTATTCTAGCAGAAAACTGTCAACAGCTAAGAAGAACTACACCACTACAGAAAGAGAAGGACTAGCTATTGTGTATGCCTTATAGAAGTTCAGACACTATCTATTGGGCCCTCATTTTAAAATGTATACTGACCATTCTGCTTTGAAATACTTGGTCAATAAGCCAGTGTTAGGGGGAAGAATTTGCAGATGGCTACTGCTCTTCCAGGAGTATGATTTTGAGGTTATTGTGAAGCCAGGTAGATTGAATGCAGGACCCGACCATTTATCTAGGATAGAGTCAGGGGAGGAACCTACAAATCTGGAGGACAATCTGCCTGATGCGCAGCTATTTTCTGTTCAAGCAGCTGATGAGTATTATTCCGATATTCTTGAGTTTCTCACTACCAGGCAAGCGCCAGTTGAGTTTACAATCCAGCAGAAGAAGCAACTTGTTGTCAAAGCCGCAGACTTCACTTTGATAGCAGGCCAGCTCTATAAGTTGGGCCCCGATGAAGTCTTGCGCAGATGTATCTTACCGCATGAGAAGAACTCCATAATCGCAGAAGCGCACTCAGGGACCATAGGAGGCCATTTTGCAGGAAAGCCGACTGCGCAGAAGATCTTAGCTGCAGGTCTTTGGTGGCCAACATTGCACAAGGATACTAAGGAATTCTGCAAATGTTGTGATGTGTGCCAGCGAATAGGAAAACCTTCAAGAAGAGATGAAATGCCGCTAAGACCCCAGATAACAATGCATGCTTTTTATAAGTGGGTCATTGATTTTGTGGGACCTATCAACCCACCAGTAAAGAGAACCGGCACAAGATACATCATCACAGCTACTGAATACCTCACCAGATGGGCTGAGGCCAAGCCAGTTAAGAATTGCGATGCTGTCACTGCCGCGCAATTCATTTTTGAGAATATTGTCACTAGGTTTGGATGTCCACTGATTCTAATGAGTGATCAGGGCACGCATTTCCTGAATGAGACCCTTGCCTCGGGGTACGACCAGTACCTGAAGGAGTAATTTCACGAGCTGCGGACCTCTCAGGCTCACATCAGAAGTGCTCTGGACCTGCAGCTCGTGGAATTGAAAGGTCTCACCGGAAGAGTTGTGTAGACCCATGCGCCAGCATCCGGTTCGCAGGCGTCGCAGGAATCTACAAGCACCGAGTGGGTTGAAGTACTTGCAGAGAGGCATACTGTCGTTCACATCCCGCCTACAAGTATGACATTCCTGGATCCTTTGGCTGCAACCCAAGTAAACACAGTTGGCCCTATTGAGATAAATTTGTCATTGATTTCGATAGAAACTTTGCAGTTAGTACAAGAGCAGGTCTCTATTGAGATGAGAGCTAGAGAGATCTCCACATTCCATGCAAACCAAAGACTGCAATTGCAGGAAATAGAGCTGAAGGCAGGCTATAAGAACATCTCTGAGCAGCTTGCACTTTACGAGGCGCAAGACACTGGGATAAGAAATGTAGTTGATGAAATCGCCCAGGAGATGTCGGCCTGCCAGATTCAACTAGACCTTCCTCTGGTTGAGAAAGTGCAAATTATTGGTGGAAGGTTGAAAGCCCTAGAGCAGGAAATAGTTGTTATGGCTGAGGACCATAGAGCGCAGATCACCGAGTTGGAAGCTCGTGTCGCAGCACCTCCTATAGATGATAGGCAGGAACAATTTGAAGCACAGCGCATAGCTTCCACACAAATGAAGTGCAGAGCAGATGAAGCCTAGAACTTAATGACGCAAGCTATGGAGGCTTGGACTGAGCTTGAGAAGCTCCCTTTCAAAGTTGACCTTTTGGAACAGGTGCAAGCAGCAGAACAGTCCCTAACTGTTCTGAGTGAAGAAGCTAAGGCCTTAGAAGGCTTAGCCAAAATGAGGAAAATGAGCGAAGTGCGCAAAGTACAACAACAACTGCACAAGCTCAGAAATGAAGATGATAATCTCACCAACAACATTCAGCCATTTATGGATGAGTATGCTGAACTTGCTGCCCAAGCCCAGGCAAAGATCAAAGAATTTGTTGAATCTCAACAGTTGGTTGATGGCATGACTGAAGAAGAATCCAGTTCAAACATGGTGCAGACAGCTGCGGAGTGCGTGGATGAAATGGACTCCGCTATTGCGCAGTGGAAGCAAGCATTTGCTGCGACCCAAGCAAAGGCAGACGCGCAAGTAAAGCGACCACACGCTAGTGCTAGTGGCTCAGGGACGAGCCACAAGTAAGTGTTAGGGGCCTGTTGGAGCATAGGCCGCAGCTATAGTAAAGCTTTGAATTTTGAGGAAAAAGCACAAGTGTTGAAGGGAAGAAACACTAATTTTGAGTAAAAGCACCAATTTTGGGCAGAAGTGAACAGTGCGCAGTATGGCGCTAGATGGACGAGCTCAGCGCAGATTACGGGCCGGAAATTGCGAAGCTCGCGCGCACACGTCAAAGGAGAGTGAATGTGGCCTAGTAGAAAGCTCAACTACCACAATAAATGAAGCGACGGAATAGAGGGCTTAGCTACCCTCATTAAGGCTAAGTACAGAAGTTATGGTTGCTCTGACCAAGGAAGAGCAACGGACCAAAGCATTGAAGGCGAAGGACAAAGAGCAATGAACGATGAAGCGGCGCCCATACCCGCAATCTACGCCGAAAATCACGGAGTCTGCAGGAAGCGGCGACATGACTGCAAGCGGCGCCTACAGTACACCTAGCCATTTCCGCGGTTAGGGTTTTTGGGGGATTACTGCTGGGAAAGGCCCACAGTTTTGTAAAGGTGCGACCCTCAGGGAAACCTATATATATGTGTAATTGTAGAAGGTTAGAAGGTTAGAAGTTAGATGAGTTGGCTAGAAGGTAAGAGAGTTAGCCTTGGACAGCTGTAGAGCTAGTTTCTGAGTTTACAGACAGTCCGAGTTAATGTCTGAGTCGTTGCAATCTCTGTAGAGGAAGAGAATAGATCTAAGAGAAGGGCTCCCAGCTGTGTGCGTGGAGTTTCCCAGAAAGATATAAGGTTGCAGCTATGTGCGCAGCATACTATGTAATTCCCATTTTGAGTTAATATAGAATACAGTTCCCGTGAATGTGATTTCCCCATGGAGGTGAACCACATAATTCTAGTTGTTATGGTGATGTTTTATGTGAATGCATGTCTATGTTTTACTATCGATGTTTACAAGAAGGATTCGCTATCTTTATGAATGAATATGTAAAGTAAGTTCTTGAAGCTCCCTTAGAAGTTATACTCGTGCAGCGTCGAAGGGGCCTGCAAGAACGCTATCACTGCAGCGCTTGAGGAGTGTGTTACTACGCTGTGGCGCAAGGCCAGGGATGACACGTAGTCAGATGTAGCAGGTAAACGCCTCATTCGCAGGTGCGGAGATACCGCGCAGCTAGGCTGGTAAGAGTTTTAGCGCTGTCGCACTGAAAGGTCTGCGGAAGAGTAAGGTGTTCTGCTCTGGGGAATCCTCCCGGAAGAGAAGGGAGAAGATTATAGTCTCCACATCGCCTAGGTTAAGGAAGCCTGATTCCTTAGCCCCCCCATAGCCACTTCGGGTGAGACTTTGGGCTGCTGCGCAGCTCGTTGCCGAGAGGGCCAGTGCGCCAAGGGGTTTTTGTTGCTGCGCATCTTGAAAACCTGGGTCTGTCCAGAAAGCATCCAACAACTGCATCCAAGTTGCGCTGAGACATTACGACATGGGGAGAGTTGATGATCTGTTTCACTCATACGTTCACTTTTGCGGATGCCAACCCTGATGTCCACAATGCCCTGCATCTTATCCATGACGTGATATTTCAGGTTGTTCTGGTGGCCTATCCTGTCGACCCGCACACACACTGTCAGATGCAGTCTCTCATGGAGTGCTTCAACATCAGTGGCGGTCCAAAGGACGAGGATGACCCCCGGAATGTTAACATTCCCAAATCTGAAGGAAGTCATGATGTGGTCCCACCTGTTGTGCCAAGTAATCCATTCAGTAAACTGTTGCAGCTTCGCAAGATGAATATCGACACCGAGGCTACTCCAAAGTTTTCTAATGTTGGGGATTATTGGGACGATGAAATGATGAGTAAGGTTACTAAGTTACTTCATAAGTTTCAAGATGTGTTTCCCATGAAGTTTTCCGAAATGAAGGGAATCCTGGGTGATTTAGGAGAAATGAGGATTCCATTGAAACCAGATGCTAAGCTGGTCCAACAACGACCTTATCGATTGAACCCACGACATAAAGAAAAGGTCAAGGCGGAACTTGATCGCATGTTGGATGCTGGAATTATCGAACCTGTGGAGGAGTCCGAATGGATCATTCCTATGGTAGTGCAGGACAAGAAAACAAGTGAAGTGTGCATTTGTGTCGACTTGCGACAGTTGAATGATGCCTGCTTGCATGACCCTTTTCCAACCCCGTTTACTGATGAAGTACTTGAAGGAGTCGGCATCCAGGAGATGTACTCTTTCACTGATGGATTCTCTAGCTACCATCAAATTCGCATTCCTAAGGAATATCACCATAAGACAACTTTCGTTACTGAATGGGGTTGCTTTCAGTACACGGTAATGCTGTTTGGTTTAAAGAATGCACCTGCGATATTCTCCCGGGTCATTGTTGTTGCATTCAAAGACTTTATTCAGAAATTTTTGCAGGTATATGGATGATTCGACAGTTTATGGGTTGATTCGCAATCATCTGGCCAATCTGTAGTTAATGCTTGAGCGATGCCGACAGCACCAGATATCACTGAAATTGAAGAAATTTATTTTCTATGCACCATTTGGGATCTTGCTGGGTCATATCGTGTGTAAGCAGGGATTGCTGGTTGATCCAGCCACAATTGCTCTCATTTTAGGGTTGCAACCACCAACCACCGTTAAGCAGTTGCGCACGACTTTGGGTCATACGGGATATTACCACAAATTTATCAGGGGTTATGCTATGATTACTGCCCCTATGGAAAAGTTGTTGAAGAAGGACGTGGCATTCCAGTGGAGCCCGGAATGTCAGGATAGCTTCAAAACGCTCAAAGCAAAGATGGCATCGGCCCCAATCTTGATCTTTCCGGACTGGAGTAAGGAATTCCATGTCCATGTTGATGCTTCATCAATTGCATTGGATGTGGTGTTGGCTCAACCTGGAGAAGGTGACCTTGATCATCCCATTGATTTTGCCAGTCGAAAGCTGTCCTCTGTAGAACACAATTACACTACCACAGAATGAGAAGGTCTGGCCATGGTTTATGCGTTGCAGAAATTCGGGCATTATTTGTTGGGTGGACACTTTAAAATGTTCACTGATCATTCTGCATTAAAATACTTTGTCAGTAAGCCTATGTTGGGGGGGAAGATCTATTGTTGGCTACTTTTGTTTCAGGAGTTTTATTTTGAAGTCATTGTGAAACCGGGGCAGTTGAATGCTGGACCAGATCATTTGTCACGGATTGACACGGGGGAGGAACCGACTAATATTGAAGATGGGTTGTCGGATGCCCAAATATTTAAAGTTGTCACCGTTGATCAATATTTCAATGATATCCTTCAGTTTTTTACCATGGGCACTGCACCCGAGGACTTCACGACCAGTCAGAAGAAGTAGTTGGTTGTTAAGGCTGCTGACTTTCAGCTCATCACAGTAGAGTTGTATAAATTGGGCGCTGATGAGATATTGCACAGATGTTTCTTACCACATGAGCAAGAGTAGATACTGGCTGAGGCACATGGTGGAGTAGCGGGAGGACACTATGGCAGTCGGGCGACTGCCAGGAAGGTACTACGTGCAGGGATTTGGTGGCCCACATTACATAATGATGCGATGAACTATGCGCGGTCTTGCGATGTTTGTCAGCGAACTGGAAAACCATCGAGATGTGACGTGCTGCCGCTGCTACCTCAAGTGACATTGCAACCGTTCGAAAAATAGGCTGTGGATTTTGTCGGATTGATCAATCCACCAGGGAAATGCACAAGTGCGCGATACATCATCACGGTGACAGAGTATTTTAACTGATGGGCTGAGGCGGCACCTATAGCTGATTGTTCTGCCACCACAGCTGCTCGATTTCTGTTTGATCACGTTATCACTCGGTTTAGCTACCACAAGAAATTGCTGAGTGATCAAGGCATCCACTTTCTTAATCGCACCATCAGCGTATTGACGGAGAAGTTGCAGATACAGCATAAGAAGAGTACACACTGTCACCCATAGGCGAATGGAATGATGGAGGCGTTTAACAAGATATTGGAGCATGCATTGACAAAGGTGTGCAATGCGAACCGCGATGACGGTGATATGAAAATCCCAGCAGTGTTGTGGGCCTATCGCACCACCTGTAAAAGGTTGATTGGTCAGACACCTTTTACGCTGGTATATGGGATAGAAGCAATTATGCCAATGGAATACATTGTTCTGAGTCTACGAATTGCAGCTGTTACGGGCATGGATGATGCTGCAGCATTAGATGAACATCTAACACAATTAGTACAGTTGGAAGAGGATCAATTTATCGATGGCTTTCACCAAGGGGTGGAAAAGGATCGTTAGAAGGCATGGCATGATCGCCACATCAAAAATAAGTTGTTTTAGCAGGGTGACTTGGTGTTGTTATATGACAGCAAGTTTATGAAACACCCAGGGAAGTTGCAGATGCATTGGTTGGGTCCATATTGCATCACTAGTATTACTTCAAGAGGATCAGTTCAGTTGCAGCAGTTGGATGGGGTGATACTCCCCAAGTTGGTAAATGGCCACAGATTGAAGCCCTATCGCTGTGGCTTGGAGCAGTGCGATGTCTGAGTCGCATAAAATAAAAATTGATGAATGAATGAAATGCGTGTGTTGCAGGTTGCTTGGTGGCAGATGGTGCACCAACAGAAGAAGGAATGAGAAGCAGGGAGACGTGTACCACAAGTTTGGAGCAGTCGGAGACTCATGGCAGTATTGCGACCAGGACCAACTGCAGACGTTGTTCAAGGATTTTGTGATGATTACGAAGGATTGGGGGGTACGGAATAGTGCCGTAACTACCATTGTCACTGTTGTCCATCATCCTTATACATGATTGCACTTAACAGACTCAGCCAGATTACCATAAGACGACGGCATGTCTTGCACATGGCATGCTAGGTCTGTACAATCAGCACGATCCGAAGAGATGGCTCACATGCTGGCACGTAGGATTTTCGGTATCAGTATGGTCACCCCCCCAGTTGGGTCAGGCGATGGGTTCACACACACAGATGAGAGGTAGTGGGACATCATTCCCATCGTCGTGACCCGAGAATGGTCTAGCTATAAGTAGCCGAGGCAGCTGGTTGTTCGTTACAACGATGATTGTTCTGAAATAGAGTGGTTATGCTGGTTGATCAAGTTGTGAGTTGAGTTGTGAGGAATTACGAGGCTGTGGAAATGCTTCACTTCGTTTCCCGTGGCAGCACCCCAGGGGCCCTGCGAGCCCAAATGACGAGTGTCCCTGAGCACCTTGATACGGCGGGTGCATTGACACTGTGTTATGCCTGAGCCGAGGGCTGGTCCAGCATGGTTAAGTACGCAGTAGTTGTTCGAAGGTTTGTGCTCTTCTGACCCAATGAGACGATTGGGGTGGTCCCTCCCCGATCATAGTAGGACCTACCAGCCAGTGCAAAACAGATGTGCCAGAGTCATTTGCTAATTTCGCACCTTGGTACTGTTTGTCCTCTTTTTCTTCCCGTCAATACCATTCCAAGAGATTAGAGGATGAGTTTGAGAAGTACATGACAACAAGTCGGGTGGTGACCATTTTGGGTTACAAGTACATGGAAACCAGTTGATGATCAGTATAGCTGAAGAAGTAGGACAACACTATGTGATCCAGACAGCAAGAACAGTTCCCGAAACACGCTGTCCAGTAGTTGACGTGGCTCGAGGGCAAGCCACAAGATTGTGTTGGGGGCCTGTTGGTAGGCGGTTTGATGAGGAAATGTCGCAGTACCGTCGATGCTGTGACACATCAGATGAGGGCGCGAAAGGAATATTTTGTGCTAACGAATACCGTAGTTGGCGGGTTTTTGGGTCACTTGGACCACATATTATGTAATAGTGAGTCAGTTGTACCGCGGTATGCAGGTTTTTGGGGTCATTTGGACCGAGTCAATTAGATAGTGGGTCAATTATCCATAAGTGTCGGTTAGGAATTCGTTTGTAAGTGGAAAAATATTGTAATGGCAGAAGCCTATAAATAGATGAGAGTTGTAGGTGTTAAGTAGGCAGCTAAAGTCAAAGTAAGCAAGAAATGCATGTATGCGGAGATCTATGTTTTGTTCTCTGGTTTATGACTACGACCGTAATATAATGATGATGTTCTGGTATAATATTTGTGCAATGTTGCGATATTGGAATGTTGTTATATTTTTTCTTAATGCAATGCTTGTTTACTGTTGCCGAGATGATAAATGTTGTGATTAAATATGCTCTATGTTGAATGTAATGGTAAATACTGCGATTATAGCTCCTTGTCGAATGTTTAAAGTTTCTGGTTAAACACTGCAATAGAGTTAGTCTGTGTAGCCACAACTTCCCTCCTCCCTCGGCGGAAACATGGTTCCTTCTGCTCTTCCTAGACGCCTCGAGTGAGATCTCATCCACTCTGCGGGTGTTACTGGGTGGGCTCAAACCTGCTTGGGCCGGTGCCCAAGGAGACTGTTGTGTGTGTCAACAGTGAGGTGAACCCCTGTTGACTGAGGTCGCATTGGATTTGGTCAACATATACCGAGCAGAACAATATTTCAGTCTGCATAATACTTTTGATGTCCACAAAGTTCCACTTGCATCCTTTCATTTGGAACAAGAATCCCTTCAATGTTACAGTTGGTACATCAAGGCTCATGACGAGCCAAAATGGACAGATTTTGGCCAAATCCTTTTGCAACGATTTGGTCCTAGTGCTTTTGATGACTTCACAGTAGCACTCACTAAACTTTTCCAAATTGGCATTGTGAGAGAGTATCAAACAGAATTTGAGAAACTAGCCAATCACACAGAAGGATTGTCTGATGAATTCTACAGGAGTTGTTTTATCAGTGGTCTTAAGGATGAAATCTGCTCAGAGGTTAAATTGTTTTGTCCCAATATAATGATGGAAGTCATAGGGTTGGCTAAGTTGGTGGAGGACAATATCACAGCCCAACAAAGCTCCAAATCCACTTTTGTTCCATTCAGAAATATGGTTTCCCAACAACCTCCCATCACACCAGCTCCTCGCACAACTCCTATCAAGCATTTGTCTGAAGTAGAGATGCGGGCATGTAGAGAAAAAAGGCTTTGTTATAATTGTGATGAGAAATTCACTCGGGGACATAAATGTGTTGAGAAACAACTCTATCTCTTGAATGTGGATTCTCCACCTGCCTCTGAACTTGGTGAAGAAGCTCCAGATACACTAGATGATCAGGTCGACATTCAGCAGCCGCCTGTTGACCCTCCGTCTCCGGACGACCACCTAGAGATATCTCTCTATGCTTTAGCCGGAGTCACCACCCCACAAACAATGCAGGTCAGGGGTTACTTCAAGAAGATCCCTCTAACAATACTCATTGATTCTGGTATCAATCATAATTTCATTGACCCTCGGATCACCAAATAGGCTGATTGTTTTGTCCATCCTTGCTCCAACTTTGAAGTCATGATTTCCAATGGAGGCACCTTACCTTGCAAGGGGAAGTGTCGCAATGTACGTATCTCTATGGATGATTATAACCTGCGCTCTGACATGTTTTCCTTGTCCTTAAGCAGATGTGATGTGGTTTTGGGCGCTCAATGGTTACGCACACTTGGCCCCATCTTATGGGATTTTGCTGAACTTTGGATGCAATTTTCAGTTAATGCGAAAAAACACACATTTACGGGCTTGCAAACAGGGTCTCTCTACATCATTAGTTCACATTGCCTGGAAAAGGTCCTTAAGAAGAACTCACATGGTGTCATCACTCAGCTCCATTTCATTCAAGTGCACCCATCAACGGTCTCCACTACTGCCTTGGATTGATATGCAGGTGTCTTTTCCCAACCAATGGGATTGTCGTCTTCAAGAGACCTTTCCGGTAAGAATTTAGCTGCCTCTACATCTAAGAAGGAAATGATGGCTATTTTGCATTACGTACAGAAGTGGTAGACATACCTATTAGGGAATTATCTGCATCAAGACTGATCACCAGAGTCTGAAAAATTTCCTGGAACAACGGGTCTCTTCCCCAACACACCTGAAATGGGTTAGCAAACTCATGGTTTATGCCTATGAGATCACTTACAAGAAGGGTAAGGACAATCTAGTGGAAGATGCTCTTTCTCACACATTTGATGACCCAGTTTCTCTTTTAGCTATTTCTATGCTTGTTCCAAATTGGTTGCAATCTATTCAACAAGGTTATGTCTTCTATGAACTCCATGCTTCTCCATCGGTAGGGCACTCTAGGTTCCTCAAAACGTATAAGCGGGAACAATGTAACTTTTTTTGGCAGGGACTGAAAATGACAATTCAACAGATGGTGGTTGAATGCGATACTTATTAGGTCAACAAGGGTGAAACAACACTCCTTCCAGGATTGCTCGAACCCTTGCCCATCCCTACATAGATTTTGAAAGATATTTCTATGGATTTCCTTGAAGTGCTCCGGTGGTACAATACTGCATCTAAAATGACTCCATTTGAAGCAATCTTTGGTCAGGCACCGCCAATTCTTCTTCCATACACCCTCAAAAATTCACTAGTTTAGGAAATTGACTCGGTTCTTCGAAATCGTGATTAGATTCTTCACATTTTGCAGGACAATCTTCACATGGAAAGAATTCGAATGAAACAACAAGCCGATTAGTACTGTTCTGAGTGCACTTTTCAAGCAGGTGATATGGTTCTTCTTCGTTTACAGCCTTCCAAGAAATCCTCCCTGAAACTCAAAAGGCGTCAGCTTCTCTCTTGATCTATCACAGAGGTATTAATTCAGTTCCATAGAATGCAACCAGAGGATGCTACACGGGAACCACTCCTTCATATTCTGCATCAATTTCCACATCTATAGCTTTGAGGACAAAACCTTTTCTAAGGGAGAGGGGATGTTAGGAACCCATGTCAACCCTTCTCTTTAATTTGTTAGTATATTGTTGTTGGACGCATATGCTTTGTAAGTCGTCCTGTAGTGTTTGTTGATCCATAGTTTGTATTAGCCCATAGTGTTGATCCATACTATTGGACGCATATGCTTTGTATGTCGTCCCATAGTATTATATGTTCCATGGTATTGATCCATAGTATTGGCGCCTAGACTTAGTATATAAGTTAGTGTTGAGGCCAATGAAGGAACCGTGAAGTTATTTGTATTGAGCTTTCTCAAAAGAGGTTGCCCCTTCGAAGTGGCCCACGATCAATAAATCGATTCTGAGTTCTGTTATTTCTGATATCTCATGCAGTTTCATTAATTAATTGTTGCAGGTTCCTCACAGGGACTGGATATTAGAGTAGGACATAGGAGATCTTGTAGTAGCCATTCTAGCTGCAGAGTCATAGGTAACTCCATAGAGAGTACCATTTCCTTTGTATTTGCATTATGATATGAAGAGCACGGCATAGTCCTCATTTGTGGTTGGTTTTTCCCCACAGTGGGTTTTCTTAGGGTATATCTTGTGTTACTGTGTGGATTGTGTACTTATTTGCTCTAGTTATTTCTTTTTTAGTTTCATTATATTTAGTATTTTATGGAATTAAATTAACACAATGAACAAAGTAGTAAGATATGTTGTGATGAACTAATCCAATGGAATATCCACAACAATTTATGGATCACAATTCATAAAATGTTGTGGGATAAAAGGATTTGTCATCTTTGTGATACTAAGAAGTTGGAGGAGGAAAAACATTTTCTCTTAAAATGTTCTCCACATTAGAGCCCAATTTCAAAATATTTGTAATGCTAACAACCTTCCTAACTTGTCTTTTTTTAGATATAGGGGAATCAGTAACTAGTTGGGACTACTTGTGCAAGGTCTAGGTTCAAATCCAGTTGGATTCCACTATAAACCCTAGGGTAGCTACCAACAACACACAATAGCATGAAACTCATGCCTCAACCTACAATCGATGTCCCTTGATTGGGGCACCTTCCCTTCTAGCCAATCCATAGCAGCCTAGATGTCCTTAATGAAGACCTTCCTAATTTGTTAACTCATCAAAGCTATAAAGATTTTGAAAAGCTTCTCTCCAAATTTTTTGAACATACAAATACAAATCTAAAAAAAATCAATTATAATTCCTTAGCAATTTCCTTAAATGGTAAATAAACCAAAAACGATCTCGATAAACGATGAAAATTATCATCATTGCTAGATTCTCCATTTCATATAATTCTGTTGTTCAACTACATTGAGAAGATCAAATTACTTGATATGCTCACAAACTTCTTTGACTTCATTAATCATACTCACAAATTTTTTTAAGGATCCATACTTTTTTTGAAGTGTAAAAACCTTGGCGAATCTTATTAATTCATAAATTTCTAACCATAAAATGTTGAACGATATTTTCTTAAAAAATCTAAATTTTTAAGAGTTTTATATAATTTATAAATAATTTTGGAAATTTTTTAAGTAATTTTTTTTAATCCCAGTTCAAATTAATTAGCAAAAAAACAATAAAGCATTTAAAAAGATAACTCCGTTTTGACGTTTAAAGTCTAAGTTCACTTCAATTCTATCGTTCTTATACAATATCTTCTTTGGATTCGATAAATTTGGGTGATAGTGATATTCTAAAAAGCGCGCCGTCACACCTAGAAAACATTTTAAAAATATTTTTAAATGCTTCACACCATATTTAAGTGGAAGATTCCTTGTTAAATTATAGTTAAGGGGAAGCTTCCAAAGTTACTTTGAAAATTACGAGTGCTAGATCCGTATTTGCTTCGAGGTGGAATCAATCCAAAAGGCGGAACATTAATGAATTTAGGTCAATCCTATCATATATCTTAATACTTATACTTATATTACTTTTTCGATGATGTTTATATTTTTATCAATAATTTAAAAGATAAATTAAATTTTAATATCTACAATATATTTTATATTAATTTGATTTTAAATTATAAACTATTGTTAAATATACTTTGGATTAGGATAATGATTATAAATTAAATTAAATTTATCTAATTTTCTTAAAAATGATTTAGTTTATATTAAATCTTTTTTTAAAGCATTCTTAAATCTTTATTTTAATATATCAAATCATATAATAATTAAAATAACCAAAATATCATAAAATATTTTATCCTACTCTCGAAAATATTTACATATATCCAAAATTATAATACTTCCAAATCATCAATGATTTACTATGGCTCAAATAAAAAATTATGGTAATTACAAATTTAAATAATACAACTTTGTTGGTTTTGGTAACCACTGGAATTATTTCTATGAGAGGCCATGTGCGCACAGACGCCCAAAATAATTTGATTATTGAATAAAT